>CAVNZG010001550.1:0-163771 GCA_963693315.1 Diogma glabrata
TAGCACCGAACACGTCGCTACAACAACAACAACAACAACAAGTAGAAAAGAATTCACTATGAGTTTCTTTACATTCATTTCAATTTTAAAATTACAGGGTTTCTTGGTTATCAATCATTTTCATTTTGGTATTATAAGATCTCTGCATGCAAATTTGTAAAATAAAATATATGTATATATATATATATATATATATATATATATATATATATATATATATATATATATATATATATATATATATATATATATATATATATATATATATATATATATATATATATATATATATATATATATATATATATATATATATATATATATATATATATATATATATATATATATATATATATATATATATATATATATATATATATGTATATATATATATATATATATATATATATATATATATATATATATATATATATATATATATATATATATATATATATATATATATATATATATAATATATATATATATATATATATATATATATATATATATATATATATATATATATATATATATATATATATACACCCAATCCTTTTTTTAAGCGATTTTTTTTAAAGCGATTTCACTTATACGCGGATTTTTTCTAAAGTACAATTTCCTTATTTTAAGCGATTTATTCACTTTTACGCGATATTATTTTCCCAAAAAATTCAAAAGTTTTAGTTCAGTGCGTTATGTTTTTATCTTACATCGAACATTATACAGCACTGGGGGATTCCCGCAAAGTTGAAAAATATTTTTCTTTTGTTACATTGTCTTGATATTTTTATTTTTTACTTTAAAGTTAAATAGTCTTCTAGGGTATTTTGATGGTGTCGGATGTGCGTCTGTATAATACGTTTTAAATCCAAGTGTATAATAAGTTAGAGTTTATAACTCGTCTATAATAATTTATTATTATCTAATAAATTGCTAATATTTAATTAGATATATTGAATTAATTGTAAACAATTGGTAATTAAACAATGTGAAAATTAAAATCATTTAATTTAAATTAAATTAAAAAATTTGACATATTTTTGTTCAGTTTAAGATACCGTAATGGCCAGCAAAATAGGTACCAAGCGCAAGGGAATTTCACTAGAGTTAAAAATCAAAGTTTTGGACGGTCTAGAACAAGGTATGGGTCCAACTAGAGTTGGTCAAAAACTTGGTCTCAGTGAATCGACAGTGCGTACTATAAAGAAGAATGAACATTCAATCAGACAGTCCGTAATATCTGGTAAAAAAGTGACGGCAACAACATCGTCGTATTGTAGAAATGTTAATGTTGAGAAAATGGAAAATCTCTTGGCGATGTGGATTGAGGATCTAAATCAAAAAAGGATTCCTGTTGATACAGCCACGATTAAAGAAAAGGCCATTCGTTTTTATAATGCTATTCTGCACCAAGAACATTCAACGTCATCATCTGCACAACAGAGAAAACATGAATTTTCAGCTAGCGGAGGGTGGTTTTCTAAATTCTTAGAACGACATGGTTTCCATAATTTGAAAACGAAAGGAGAAATTGCTTCTGCTGACGTAAAAGCTGCGGAAGATTATCTCCCAAAACTAGCAAAAATAATCGAAGAAGGTGGTTCACACCAGACCAGGTATTCAATGCAGATGAAACCGGTCTCTTCTGGAAACGACTACCAACCCGGACGTATGTGTCGAAAGCTCAGAAATCAGTAGGTGGTTTTAAAGTAGCAAAGGAGCGTGTAACATTTTTACTATGCAGTAATGCTTCCGGAGACCGCATGCTTAAACCTCTTCTCGTAAACAAAAGTCTCAGACCACGAGCTCTAAAAGGCATGGATTTATTGAAATTACCCGTGCATTGGGTTGCAAATAAAAAGGCATGGGTCACAGCGGTTATATTCAAAAATTGGTTTGAGAAATGTTTTGTTCCAGAGGTGAAGCGGTATTTGAAAAAAAAGAAACAGGCCTTCAAGGTTCTGCTAATAGTTGATAATGCACCCGGTCATCCAGTACTAAACCATCCCAATGTAAAGGTAATTTTTCTCCCACCTAATACCACATCAATCATACAACCGTTGGACCAAGGGATTATATCGACGTTCAAAATGTACTACTTGAAAAAGACTTTTCAGTGCATTCTTGAAAAAATGGAGAATGACGATAAATTGGATTTCAGTAATGCTTGGAAACAATTTTCTATTTTGAATTGTATCACCTACGCGACTTCAGCAATTGCACAGTTGAGAAGCTCTACGTTAAACGTATGTTGGAAACCACTATGGCCAGCTTGTGTTGCAACTCAAACAGCTTTAACAGATAGTAGTAACAATTACGATGAAATACTTAATTTGGCGCGTTCCGTCGGTGGGGAAGGGTTTGAAGATATGACGCGTGAAGATCTCGATGAAATCCTTCTCGATCAGATATTAGATGATGAAGATTTAATTGAAATTGCTTCCATAAATGTCGAATCATTAAACAGCAGTGACGAAGTAGCAGAGGAGCTACCACTTAGAGCAGAAACAATTAAGGATGGACTTAAACTTGCTACGCAGCTAGAAAACTATTTTCTCGCAAATGATCCGAATAGCGAACGAGCACGAAAATTTCAACATGAACTACGACTCTGTATGATGAGCTACAAGGAACTGCATAAAGAATTAATGGGGCCGGCATCGAACCGGTCGAATCAAAGAAGCATTACGGAGTTTATTGTAAAGTCAAACTCATGTTCAACAGAACAAAAAAAAAAATCCATTAATTTTGGAAATGACTCTAATCAAGAATCTCTGCAAAGCTTTGTAATTCTTGACAATGAATCGTTAGAATCAAGTTCGAGCGATATTCCGACACTTCCTAAAAAAAAAATCAAACGGTTGAATTTCACTACCGATACTGATAGCAGCGATTGAAGAAGACAATTATTTTAATGGAATTAAATTTAGTTTTTATTATTATATTTTAGGTTTTTTTGTTTACATATTGTTTTATAATTTTGCACACATATATGTAAATATTTGAAATAAACAATGTAAATGGATTTACGATAATTTACGAAATTAAACATATTTTAACGTTTTTTTTAACTTTGGCCCTAATTTACATATGCATGTATGAGTATTGAATTTTTTTGCGCGATTTTTTTTTGCGCGTCGTCCGCTGGAACCAATGTATCTGGTAAAAAAAGGATTAGGTGTATATGAAAATTCAAATATTTCGAATAGCGAACCTAAGATATCAAACCATCAGTTTTTTTTTAAGAAACAAAAATGTTATCAATGTTTTTTAAGAATAATATTTCACACGCCATGACACCTTTTCAAGTTGACGAAATTTGTATCTTTATTTCTAATAAATCTGCATTTTCATTAATTATATTATGAAATTTAAACTAAAATACTCCATTTTATTTACATTCATTTATTCCTGGTAATGGCATTTTGATAAATTTTTTATTTTCTCTAAATCAACAAACAAAATTTTTTTTTTTAATCAAAACAAGAAACACGAAATTCCAATTGGAGATGTTTATGTATATTCTCGAAATACACGACTTATTGATTAGATCGTTTCTTAATTTAACACTACAAAAATCAGATAAATTCTATAACCTTTTTAGAAATGTTAATAATTTTCATCGACTAAAATCACTACGGTTTAATTTAATTTTAATTTTAAATGAAAAAAAGTAATAAAAATAAACAACGACACAACAATGTTGTATCGAATTGAAAACCATAAATTACGAGATTTCAAGAGAAAAAAATTATTTTCCTGATTTTTTTCAATCTTTTAATTAGAAAAATTAAATTATTTTTAAAATACCACCATTATTATATATTTTTAATCAAAACAAGAAACACGAAATTCCAATTGGAGATGTTTATGTATATTCTCGAAATACACGACTTATTGATTAGATCGTTTCTTAATTTAACACTACAAAAATCAGATAAATTCTATAACCTTTTTAAAAATGTCAATAATTTTCATCGACTAAAATCACTACGGTTTAATTTCATTTTAATTTTAAATGAAAAAAAGTAATAAAAATAAACAACGACACAACAATGTTGTATCGAATTGAAAACCATAAATTACGAGATTTCAAGAGAAAAAAATTATTTTCCTGATTTTTTTCAATCTTTTAATTAGAAAAATTAAATTATTTTTAAAATTATTATATGTTATTATATATCATATATTATATATTATTGAAGCACTTGGTTTGAAACACATTTTAGATAACTTTTTGAGTAATAAGACACTTTAAATATGGTAAATTATTAAAGTAAAAAATATATATATATATATATTTATCACGACGGAGGGTTTTATCCACGTCCATCTTCTTTCGTTGCACATTTTACTCTCTAATTGTTTATTGAATAGTAATAATAATACATTTTATTGAATAGTAGTAATAATACATTTTATTTATTGAATAGTTAATGTATTATTGTATCCATCGTCCAGTTATAATACAAGTCAACTTTGTTTAAATCATCTAGTTACAATTATTTATTGAATAGTTTATGTATTATTGTAATCAATTACTCAACCATTTATGAGCGAAGCTATTCACCGTCGCATTATGTGCTGAGCGTTATTGTTAAAATTTAATTGCTGCTCAGAAACCTTAATCTGTTGGAATACAACTGTCATTTTTATCTTTGTGTTGGAATGTGATGTGCCAACCAACATTTGTCAACAATCATACAGTCCACCTTTCGTCGTCGCCACATCAAATACGTTACCAAAGATTAAATAATTTTGTGGAGGTTATATATTAATTATAGAAGTGTTAGAAAGTATCGAAATCTGTACGAAAATTATTGCATTGGTTTTTATAAAGTTTGAATAAAAATAAGAGTACAAATTAAAGAAAACAATAATTTAAATTTCTTTATTTATTTTTTATAAATTATTCATTGATCTTCAATATTAATTTACAAAAATCAATATCAAATTGAAAAATACTCTTATTTGTATTTGCTAATTAAAATAGAACGATTATAGGTAAAAAAAATTGTCATCAAAACTGGATGAAAAACTACAGTCTTGCCGCGAACATAAGAACTGGTTCTTATATTCAATTTTGAAATATAAGAACCAGAATAAAAAAAAATTCCTTTTTGAAAGTTCTATTGTTTTTTTCGAATAAAAGATCTTGTAAATAGAAGGATCAGTCCGTAAATTTAAAAAAAAAAGTTGAGCAATTTTAACGTTAATGAATAATATAAGAACATAAAGGCCATAGCTAATATCATACAATTTAAACATATTAAAATAAAACGGTATTTCAAAATTAATAATTACTAAGTTTGTATAAAAAGAAATATATGTAATATAGCTTTACTAGCTAGAGATGGCAGTGATTAAGTTTGCATAAAAATTTCAAATAAAAAAACTGGTCCTTCTAATTGAATCGGTGAACCGGCTCTTCTTTTATTCGTTTAAAAGAACCAGCTCTTATGTTCTCGGTAAGACGGTAGCGAAGTTTATTTTACAACCTTTACACTCTCCAATTTCATGTCATATTTTTTTATTGACCAATATATTTGATTGTGTGATATACGCTTCATAAATTTGGGTTAGCCAATAGATGGTGCCGTATTTGTATTTAAAATGTTGTTTTTTTTGCAAATACACTACGATTTCTTTTTCCAATTGTCGTGTATTAGTTTTTCATTGGTGATTGGTGATAATTATTTTAATTGTGTTTTTTTAAATATCGGTTTACGCGCGTAGTTTTCTTTGATCAATGTTTTTTTCGTTCAACATAATTTTATGGAATTGAAAAATGAATGTATAATCTGACAAACAATAATATTTATATGACGAAATTATACATATTGGAATTTGAGAATGTTATAAATTTTAAATTTCGGAAACATCTTATTGAGTTCACTCTTAAAAAATAAAATTTCTTTATTATTATTTCTAATTATTTTTTATTTTATATAATTGAATTTATTTCGGGTTATTTGCAATCCATCATCAACAAACGTTTAAAAGTGGTTAGTAAATAAATTAAATAAATTTGGATTTATGTTGCCTTTGTCGATATTAATTGCGTTTATGTCCTTATGAATGTAAAGGGATTCAAAAGCATCCAATTTATTGGTGTCGTGCACCTCTTTCTTTAACCTCATATTATCTATTGAAAAATTTAAATAATCATTTTATTTTCCAAAACATGTTTTGCTATTGGGGCTTTATTTGGTTGGTTTGTTTTAATGTATCCAGAATGTTCATTAAAGCGTTTCTTCAAACACCTACGCGTCTGCCCATTTAATATTTTTATAGTAATCACCACAAGATAGTTCATAAGCACAGACTTTATCATGTGTTTTATCTTTGGTTGATCCTAATTCCTAACTTATGTTTCAACATCATGAGGTTACAAATTTTCTCATCTACACAACAAATATGTTGTTGGTTTGCAATTGTATGCAAAACATGTTCCTAAAAATAAGTGATGATAGTTGATATTATCGATTACATCGATTTAAAGTTAAAAATTACGAAATGGGAGCCGCACAAATACTATACAAAGAAACATAGCTGATCAAACACGGATGGCAATTGTTGACGATGGACAGATTTGCCTAAAATAAAAAACAATAATAATAGTCGAAAAGGTCATATTCACAAATACTTAGCACTGTCCTTCGTCAAAGTAGTCTCGGCGATGATGTTACAGTCAATATTGTTGCGGCTGCTAGTTTAAGTCTGAAAAAAAAACAAAATCATTAATTAATATTTATCAATGTTTGTTAATAATAAAACTTAATTTAATACGCTCATACGTCCCAAAAATCACGACAGGCAAATCAATCACTAATCTGAAAAGAAATCAATGTCAATTTTATTCAAACAAAATAATTAAAATTCAAAATTTATTTAACTAACCTTAGGTTTGTTTTTTGTTTTGGTTGAGTATGTCATTCTGACATTTAAACATAACAAACTTTAGTCAACATCAAATAATTTTCAGTCATCGTTAATGCAGTCTTCTTCGAATTAATACGAATAGAAGATGTTGGCGCTGCTCGCTAGCAGGTGAAATGGATTTGATTATTTAATTGGTGGTTTTTGGGACGGAGCGCTCTCTTCGCTTGTAGTCTCCTTGTCAAGTTGATCTTGATGAGTTGACAAAAATAATGTGCATTTTTAAATTTTTTTCAGAAATCGTTGGAGGTGCTTTTGAGGCCACAACTAATTAAAACATATTAAATATTCAACATTTCATCGAATGTGCTTGTGAGGCACAGTTATTAAAGCATCTAATTATATTCATCGAATGTGCTTTTGAGGCACAACTAATTAAATAACATATTACATATTAAATATTCAACATTTCATCGAATGTGCTTGTGAGGCACAGTTATTTAAAGTATATAATTATTCATCGAATGTGCTTTTGAGGCACAACTATTTAAATAACATATTAAATATTAAATATTCAACATTCATCGAATGTGCTTTTGAGGCACAACTATTTAAATAAAATATTACATATTAAATATTCAACATTTCATCGAATGTGCTTGTGAGGCATAGTTATTAAAGCATCTAATTATATTCATCGAATGTGCTTTTGAGGCACAACTAATTAAATAACATATTACATATAAATATTCAACATTTCATCGAATGTGCTTGTGAGGCACAGTTATTTAAAGTATATAATTATTCATCAAATGTGCTTTTAAGGCACAACTAATTAAATAACATATTACATATTAAATATTCAACATTTCATCGAATGTGCTTGTGAGGCACAATCAGTAAATGACTACTCACCATTTTTTTTTATCGCTATCCTGCTTTATAGGCCTCTGGCTCTTCTAACATACATCATCGAAAGAACTACAGTCCACTCGCCAAGCCATAGGCGCTATCAGCAATCATGATGAACAAACTAATTAAAAATGGTGGGACTTAGCTGGGAACACGTATGCAATTAGTAATTTTCAAATGGTAACTATGCATTAATGAATTAAAGAATTCATTAACGAATTAAATATATACTCCCGCAGGAAGATTTGTAAAATTTAAAATGTTTGATCTATGAGTGGTTGTCACGATGAGTGTGACAACCTCGCGTACCCTTCTGATTTATTCGTGTACGTATACCTTCTGATGTATACCTTCTGATTTTTTTGTGTACGCATCTAGACGGAAAAACACAAAATATAATGTGTACCCACAAGCACACGAATGAAGAAATAGAATTAAAACGACATTTTGAAATTTTTTCCTTATTGAAATAAATAATTGTTGCAATAAAAATGATACAATGCAAATTGAATGTTAGGTACGTTTAGTTTGACTGAAACAACTGAAAAAACAACAACAATTGTATGACATTTTTCGTTGTTTCAAATGCTTCAGTCAAATCGAACACGGCTGTTATCAGAACGAAATTTCTTGAATTTCCTTTCTTTTGAGATAAATACAATATGCGACAGGTATAATGTTAAATAAACAAAAGTTTTACACTATTTGGTGTAAAATAAATAAAGTTTTGAGAGATTTTTAGAGTGATTAAGCTTAAAGTAATTATTTTAATTCACATGAATTTTGCAATTTTAAAGCATTTTTTATTTCCTCTCAGAAAAACTTTAAAACAGTTTTTGTGTGTTTCGTGTCGGGAACAAATACAATTTACAATTGTATAATCACAGATGAAGAATTCAATTTAAATAAATATGAGATAATAAAGTTTCAATTTAGAAATTATCTGAACATGAAAATTGAAATATGTTTCATTGTTTTTTCATCCACTGTGGCTGAGTCCGTAAGATGGCTTTGAACTATGATGTCTCTGAGTGTGAGTTCAATTCCAACAATAATTACTTATTATCGGGAATAATACTTTCAATAATTATTTTGGGCAATAATTACTCACAAAATCGCCCAAAAATTAATATTCCATTAATGTTGTCTGTATATGGAACATATATGCTAATATATTGACCGTGTGTAAGATATTAGTTTCGCATTGATTTGCAACAATCAATAATGACTTTAAAATGACTTAGGATGTTGACTAAATAGAAATATTTCTCATCCCATGAATTCACATCCTATGAATTTTAATACAAAAACTTCCAAAGAATTTTGATTTTTTTTGCATCACTTCTTCTATTCATTTTTTGCATCACTTCTTCTATACCTTCATCGAATGTATTGTCGCTATTCTTACTGCCCTTGCTGAACATAAAATGACATAACGATCAAAATTTTTTGCAAAGTTTTTAGTAACCTACCGGTAAAGAAAGCGTATATTAAATCGCATGAGCACTGTGAAAATTTGTGAATCGATTTTTGTTCCGTATAATGTCACACACCATATAAGAGACACACCTGAAACCTTACACACCTGAAAACTTATTTGATCGCGTATGTTTTTATGTATTCTTTGTTTTATGTCTAATACTATTTTTTTTTATTTTACTGCTCAACTAGAGTGCTGATCCTTTTACATTCATATTAAAAAAAAAATAGAAAATAATTTCTCATTACAACTCTTTGAAATTATTGCTACTACGTCAACAACATGTATACACACAAACTTTATTTAGAGGCGTAGCAAAGCACGCCGGGTCCCGCTAGTATTTTATATATGTTTATGTTACACAGATATTTAGTGTTTTATATATTGTTTTGGCCTTCTAACAACACCAGTTAAAAACACCTATAAACGATAACGCTGCAGTACGGAGTACGTGAGTAGCAAAACCGCAACAAATATATATTTTTCTTTTAAAATAGTATATTTCTCTACTTTAGGAAGTGCTTTGATTCATAAAAGCAGTGTTTTTTCAACAAAAAAAGATCATAACTGCAAATAAATAGCAATTATAAAATCGAAAACTGTGTCATTTTGTAACGTGAGTTACGTGGAGTTGCCCCAATTCTTATTTCCAGAAAGCATTTTTAGTTCAGCGGGTCAATTTGGGTAAAGGATTATCAGTGGCGTTTAAAAGCGTGTTCGAAGATGAACTAATTTTTTTGTATAACTGGGGAGGTATAACAGGGAAAGCTCCCTATCAAAAAATTTGATCTAACCATGAAAATTATTTTCGGTAAATTTTTAATTACAAAATATATTATTATATTGTAAGATAAAATATTGTTTTCTCAATATCCTAACAGATGTCTGGAAAACACATCTGGACTCTTTGAAAAATTTTCAACAAAAGTTTAAGTTGGAAATACGAAAAGCACACAACAGGCACCACGAAGAATAGGAGTACCGGCTCTATAAACCACAACCACTTCATTTTTGTCTATGATGCACCTTTAACATGCACTAATGAAATATAATATTTTAATTCTAAAAAATACATTTTAGATTTTTTTTTATTTATTAGGAGCTATTTTTATTAAATTTAATAGTTGTATTATTGTATACATACAGAATATCATATAAAATAAAAGTATAAAACCAAACGTTTATTTTTTAAATTTTCTTTGTTGACATTAGTAATGTCAAAATAATTTACGTAATAATGCAAGTTTTTTTATTGATGAAATCGAAAAAAAATTTATTTTTTTATAATCTTATCTTAATTTTACTTAAATTAAATAAAATTATGCCTTGAAATTTACTAAATCTTAAATTAAGATTATATATACTTTATGTTTCACATAAAAAACTAATAAGTTTTATAAAAAATATATTATATTTCAAATATAAAACGTCTTTTATCTAAACAAACACAAATCTATCAAAAATATATTTAACAACAATAGCGCCCCTAGTAGCGTATAGCACAAACATATTAATAGCGGCGCATGCGCATTATATTTTCTACTCGTACTCCGGTTGTAATAAAAGTACGAAAATAGTGGAATTACCCAGGTTATATATGTTATGTATTTAGTTGAGTTATATCTATGTTATTTATATATAAGAAAAATATATTTTATATAAAAATACTTTTTCTCATTTTAGGTTCAATTACTCGCAATTACATTTACCACCGGCCACTATATATTCATCAGGTTCAGAAATTACGCACATGGTAAATATAAAAACATGATATCTTTTGGATAGTTATTTTAAAATTTCTAATAACATTAATCTTATAGTTTTCTTTTCTCAAAAAAATTCTGCATTTCTTCTGCCCTCTTTCTGAAAGTCACATTTTTTCCATTCGTTTCTAAAAAAAAAAGTCTGGCCTGTAAAATTAGTCGTGTTCGTTTTTTAAAAAAATGCTACATTTAAAATGCAAAAAATGTAGAATTTTTTGACCCGTGAAATTCGAAGGTGCAAAGAATTCTGCCTTGTAAGTGCTACCAACTGTAGAAAAAAAATTTATGCTGTTTTGACATTTGTTATGTCAATAATTTGATATTATTATTCGCGGTAAATTAAAAACGTAAAGAAATAAATAAAACAAAAATAACTTCAAAATGGACAAAAAAACTGTTTTTGGTGTAATTAATTTCATTAGAAATGAATTAATTACAAGTTCTTCATCATCCGATGAGAAAGATTTTATTATTTTGGTTGGTAGAGAAGCAGGCCATCGTGTGAGGGATTTTGTACAAAAAATCGTCAAAAACTATTCAGTAAATCAGGTAAAAATTTGTTTGCAGTTAAAGGGCTTTTTAATTAATTGCTTATAATTACTATAATTGTAGTTCAAGGAGAATTTTCGCGTTGAAAGAGGCAGCGCATATTTCTTAATAGAGAGGTATGCGCTCAGCACTCACTACCGCAAAAGAAAGCACAAAGGTGGAAGGATACAAAAAGACGCCGAAACTGAAATTTTGTCATTTCTATGGTATGTATTGTAACGATTGCCCAGTTCTTCTCATTGAATAAATTAAAATATCCTTATTACATTTAGAAATGTATTTGTTAATAACTTAACAATTCATCGTTCTCCAAATATAAATATCACAATTCATTTTTTCTGAAATAACTTAAACTTTTAAATTCAAATTTGAATCTCCAAACGGTTGAGCAATGAAACGCAATATTGTAATTTTTCACAATCATAATAAACATAACGAAAGAACGTAGTTTTTTATTTGCAAAGTTGGTAGATCGTTTTTTTCTCATCGAAAAAAAAATAATTATTGTAAAATGTCAGAAATCACATTTTTTGATATCCCATTCCGTATTTTAACTTAAAACTAATAAGTTCTTTTGATGTTTAAAGTTAAAAAAAAAACATAAAATTTGTTATATTCAATGTTAATTTTGCTAACCAATTAATTGGTGTTTGATCTTTGAAGGCAAAAAACCATTGTGCTTTGATGTATATGAGAAAAACATATAACTATTTGTTTAATTTTAAACTAAAAACAAACGTGTACATAAAATCAAAACTAAATTTGTGATGGAATTGATGAGTAGATTTTTTTATTAATTAAAAGAAGAATTGAAAATATAAATTAACAAAACAAAAATACTCTTTGTTTGTATATGAAATGTTTTACAATGTGTTGTAACGGTGGACTCATTTCGGAGGTACCACTGTATTTTTAATTTATTTCTCTTTATGAAAAATTCAAATCAGAAAAATAAAATAAAAAGGAGATATTATTAAACAATTTTTTCAGTATAATATTGAAACTCTCCAGTATACCATGTGTATCAAAATTCATTTGATATTACATGGTATACAGGTGATGTTGAGTTAATATAATTTAAAAACTCAAATTAGTGGTAACTAATGTTAAATTAAAAATGTTCGGCATTTTAAATAAAAATAAAAATGAAAAAAAACCAAAAATATTTTACAATACTTCGACATGTTGCAAATTGTGCAGTTTTAATGGAGTTAATCGATGTGATTGCCTCTATGGATAAATATGACATCCATAAATCGAGCTATGAGAATTTGTTTTTTATCAGGGCATCGGAAATATATATGATAATAACAATTATTTTAAATAAAACTTGCGACGCCGGATGAAGAAAAATCATTGGAATGTAAAGGAATTTGGTTCTATTAAAGCTCAAATTTTAATTTGTATAATTTTTTTGATTTTGTTTTTTCTTTAACTAAATTATTTTTGTGTGTTAGCAATAAATATTCTACAATTTATTTTGTGATATTTTCAATGATTATAAGAGATTTCCGAGTTGAATTTTGTTTGTTTGGGTTAGAATTCCGTGTTTCAGTTTATTAAATAGTTTTTTTGAGCTATCCCGTGTAAATTAAAATATAATTTCTATAATAATATTTCTATAAAAGTTAAATTGTTATGCGTGGTTCCGAATCAGGGACGAATAGTTTTTCAAATTGTTATAGTGTTAAAAAAAAAGTGAATAACTAGACCTCGAACTCAATCTCCATTAATCAGTTCTACTTTGTTACAGCAAACGTCATTCGATGTGAATAGCATTAATAGTCCAGTCATTTTAGGTTTCAACTGCGGAAAAATTCCTATTGAGCTGAATTTTTGTATGCACCTTTGTTACGGCATTTAATGAATATGTGAAAAATCGACATTGATATAGTGCCGGCTAAAAAAGTTATGAAGGTCAAAAGGTCACGAAAATCAGTTTTCCGCAAATATCTCGCGACCTATTGGTCAGAGGCAACAGAGGTCTTAGCAAAAATTGTTCATCATGAAATTATCTACAAAAAATGATTTGGTGCATTTTTCTGTAAGATCAACCGTTTTAGGAGTAGAGCGCTGAGAAAGCGACTACATTATGATTTTGCACTCGTTTCCGCACCACCCTCGAGGTAGAATGCAAGGCGCGTTTTTTTACATGGTTTCCCCAGTAGGCATAATCCATGGATATGTAATAAAAGGTTTTTTTATTTAAAACTGAAGAGTTTTTTATTTAAAAACTGAAAAATATAACAAAAAATAAACTTATTACTAACTTATACTAATATATATATATATTAGGGTGTACCACCATATCAGCTTTGTTTTAATTGTCACAACCTCGTACCGGAATTAGGTTCTTTATGGTCTAAAAAGTATTCCTGAATTTTTTCAGATTTTTAAAAAAAATTTTACCACTCGCCATTTTATTTTTTATGTTCAAAGGGCAAGGAAAACGAGATACAATCAGCTTTTCGCATATAACTTCAGTTTTGATTTTATAAAAAAATTGTGTGAGCAAAAGTTGTAGATCTTGTACAGATACATCGAGTTTTTCTTTATTTATACGAAAAAAAATTTTAAAGCTAAAAGAGGTCGATTTTTTATAGTCGAA
Organism: Diogma glabrata; assembly: GCA_963693315.1. Taxonomy (NCBI): domain Eukaryota; kingdom Metazoa; phylum Arthropoda; class Insecta; order Diptera; family Cylindrotomidae; genus Diogma; species Diogma glabrata. Next base: position 14,195 of record CAVNZG010001550.1, read on the forward strand.
TTTTAATAAAATCACTAATATCGTTCGTTTTTCGCCTATAACTATTTCGTTGTTGATTTAAAAAAAAATTGTGCGAGCAAAAGTTGTGGATCTTGAAAAAATACATCGATTTTTTTCTTTGTTTAAGCAAAAAAAAATTTTTACAAGCTTAAAAAGAACGATTTTTTCTAGTCAATTTTAAAAAAATAACTAATATCGTTCGTTTTTCACCTATAACTATTTCAGTTTTGATTTAAAAAAAAAAATTATGCAGCTAAAAGTTGTAGATCTTAAAAAAATACATCGATTTTCTTCTTTGTTCATGCAAAAAAAAATTTTTACAAGCTTAAAAAGAACGATTTGTTGTAGTCGAATTTTAAAAAAATAACAAATATCGTTCGTTTTTCGCCTATAAGTGTTTCAATTTTGATTTTAAAAAAAAAGTTATGCAGCTAAAAGTTGTAGATCTTAAAAAAATACATCGATTTTCTTCTTTGTTCATGCAAAAAAAATTTGTTACAAGCTTAAAAAGAACGATTTTTTGTAGTCGAATTTTAAAAAAATAACAAATATCGTTCGTTTATCGCCTATAACTATTTCAGTTTTGATTTCATAAAAAAATTTCGTTGACAAAAGTTGTAGATCTTAAAAAAATACATCGATTTTCTTCTTCGTTCAAGAAAAAAAATTTGCGAAAAACTAACGATATTAGTTATTTTTTTAAAATTCTGCTACAAAAAATCGTTCTTTTTAAGCTTGTAAAAATTTTTTTTTGCTTGAACAAAGAAGAAAATCGATGCATTTTTTTAAGATCTACAACTCTTTTTTGACAAAATATTTTTGTAAAATCAAAACTGAAATAGTTATAGGCGAAAAACGAACGATATTTGCTATTTTTTTAAAATTCGACTACAAAAAATCGTTCTTTTTAAGCTTGAAAAAATTTTTTTTGCATGAACAAAGAATAAAATCGATGTATTTTTTTAAGATCTACAACTTTTGTTGACAAAATTTTTTTTTTAAATCAAAACTGAAGAAGTTATAGGTGAAAAACGAACGATCTTAGTTATTTTTTTAAAATTCGACTACAAAAAATCGTTCTACTCCAAAAACGGTTGATCTTTCAGAAAAATGCACTAAATCATTTTTTGTAGATAATTTCACGATAAACAATTTTTGCTCTGACTTCTGTTGCCTCTGACCAATAGGTCGCGAGATATTCGCGGAAAACTGATTTTCGCGACCTTTTGACCTTCAAAACTTTTTTAGCCGGCACGATATCAATGTCGATTTTTCACATATTCATTAAAATGCCGTAACAAAAGTGCATACAAAAATTCAGCTCAATAGGAATTTTTCCGCAGATTGGGGCTTAAAACTTCTAAAATGACTGGACTATAATAAAAATATGTATATTTTTTTCTACATTAATTTAGTTGTGGTGCAAGAGATCACCATCGCAAGAAATCAAAATTATAAATATGGATAATATACCAGATAAAATTGATTTTGAGGAAAGTGTGTGCCTATATTATAAGCTCAACAACGTCCACACTCCACACCAACTCGCTCGCGTTGGTTCTTTGTTTTATATGTCCACAACGATTTCACCAGCCTTTGATATAAGGAGATGAAACAATATACATCAATCAACGGTGCCACCAATATCCAGATAGGTTCAATTTACATTTTTATCATACTAAATACTGGAATTTTCTTTCTTTTTCTGTGTTTTAATATATACATATAAGCACGTATAATATTAACTAAAATATACACTTCTACGTTTTTGTGAGAATGATGGGCTAGAGCCTTCATTGTGTAAGAGATTTCCCAGGTCGATGTTCGTGTGGGGGTAACCCGGCATTTCGCGTAGTATATTTAGTTTTTTTTTTTGAATAAGATGTTTATAGTGATAAAGGTCCAACTAGTTTTCACAAAGTGAATTCCCAACAGTATACATATGTTGTCCTGAAAATAATATAATGTTTGAGATTTAATTAAATCTCCTAAAGGTTTTGCAGCAACAAAAGCAGCATTAGATCAGCTTAAAATCTTTGTGATATGAGCTCAGCATTCCACAACAGTTTAAATAAAGTTTTAGACTTCATGGTAGAAGATATCGCAGCGGAAGTGATAAGATCTCCGTCATAATGTTTTGACTTCGGCAAACAAAATTTTTTAAATTTTAAGTTTGAATAAAAAAAATATGTCAAATAAACAACAGTGTAGCCAACATATAAACATTGAAAAAAATGTTGCATTTTTTCTGATCTATTGTAAACTTTAACAGGTCAACATTTTTTTGATTTCAGGTCAAAATTCAAAAAAATCTGCATCTTTAGAGGGCAGAATTTTTAGTCGAGAAAAGAAAACGCTATTTATCGAAGTGGTGAAAAGTGTGGTTGTGATTTTTCTGACGATAGTATTAGCCTTTCTTCTTCTGAACCATTCATTGAGGGATTTAAGGTATTTGTTCAACATTTCGGTTAGTTTTTCCAGATTGCTTCCTGTGGAAAGGACCGTATAGTCGTCAGCATATGATATGATGGTTATTCTGGTGGAGTAGGTTAACTGCTTAGGTATAGGTTGAAGAGTGATGGAGAGAGAACTCCACCTTGTGGTACCGCTTTTCTGAGTGTTCTCGTTTTTGATTTCGTATTTCTGAAATCCACGAATGTTTGGCGACCTCTTAAGTAGTTACACAACCATCGCTTTATTATGCCCGGCAAGTTGGTATTCAGGATGTCTGTTGTGCCAGGACCATTGCCCTTTTGCTCTGAAAATGATAGTTTTTGTTATTCAATGATAGTTTCATTGATTTTCTCCAATTACACAAAAAAAACAAAATATACATTTATCTATACCACTGTTTATTAAATCAAGTTATCAAGTTTTGATAGAATGAAAAAAATGAACTGGTTGTATACGAAAATTATGGCTATACATAGAAACAAATATGATATAAAACGATCAAAATGTTTTAGATCGTAGTTCAGTATAATATTGAAACTCAACCAGTATCCCAGTATATATGTATCAAAGTTCATTTGATATTATATGGTATACTGGTGATGTTGAGTTAGTATAACTTTAAAACTCGGAATATAATTTCTTAAATTTTCAAATGTTTGTATAATCTTTAAAGTTAGTTAGTGTTAATCGAAAAATAAAAGCATAAAATATGTTAGATAAAAAAATTTTGAATATATTTTCCATGACATTTTTTCCATGATATTCGTAATGAGAAATCATTAATAAAGGGAGTTACCAGAAGATAAACGAAGACGAAATACAACATTGTAGACAACATTGATGTAATAACGTAAGCTAATTTAATTTGATTTATATAATAATCTTTGATTTGCTTTTGACTAAATATTTGTGCTAATTAGTATGTTACTTAATAAGTATTTTTGCTGTGATAGTTTTCTGATATATAAGAGATTTTCAAGTTATTTTTGTTTGTGTGTGAAATCCGTGTTTTCAGTTTCTAATAATTTTTGAGTTATCTCGGCATAAAATTAAAATAAATAGTTTCGTTAAAAGTTCAGATTGTTATATGTCGTTTAGTAGTGCAGTGTGCAATGCTGTCAAACGCTTTTGATAGATCTAGTGCGACTGGGATTGTTATTGCACATGATTGTTTCTGGCTCAGACCATCGTTGATTTAGTTTTGAATTTATGAAGGGCGGTGGTTCTGCTGTGTCCTTTCCGGAAGACATGCTGGTGAGGAGCTAGGTAGCAAGCGCTCGATATCATGGGTAGCAGAAGTGTTTCAATTAGTTTTGCGATAGATGAGAGTATGGAGATTGGCGTGTATTAATATTTTCTCAGACAGTTGGTTGAAGACACGAAAAATAGACAACTCTGTACTTCGCTGAATTCATAACTGGTCAAATCAAAGATACTTAAATAAGGTGGTAGAAAACCGTTTTTTAATTTTAAAGATCAAAAGTAGCACAAATTTTGCTTTTTATTGCATTTTATATTAAATATGGATCCTAGAATTAAGAAAATAGCTGAACGAGCGAAATTTTGATGCGATTTAATGATAAACAAAACAAAATTACGTGCTCAATTTCAAAACTATGTTAAAGATACACAGTTATTTTTGGTTGGTCATGATCCGATCTTAATAGATGAAAATATACCTGATAATGAGTTATCTTTGGTTGGCCATAACCTGATCCCAATTAATGAAAATATGCATGGTCCTTCTGTATTAAAAAATAACGTTGCGTTCAAAATTGTGGATGAAAACATATTATTTCGGGAAGATGAAGTCTTCCCGTCCTATATTCATAAAGGTGCCGTTTTTGGAATCTGAAGAGAGTTCCCCATAAGTGAAATCTTTCTTAATGATAAAGATGATATACTTAAAGAGTCACTAAAAACTGTTTTTATCAACAAAATTTGGGGCCTCAGTTTTTACAAGTTTTAAAAGATTATGGTATCAATATACTTGTTACCAAAAAAGGTTTACGTCTATAAAACCAAAAGCGCATAGTAATCGCACCGTCGCACCAGGTGAATATTTGCATGTCGGTATTGAACTACATTTAAGAAATATTTCCACATATTTCACATTTGCTAATGAGATTCTTATTGACGTTGGTATTGATAATTTGTCTTTGTACAAAAGTTCCAGTATAGGCTTATGGCCTATACTGTGGAAAATAGCTAACACGTCTATATGTCCCTTTCTAATATGCGTAAGGGACATCCTAAATCAATAAATAATTTTTTAAGTGAGTTTTGGATTGAGGCTAATTTGTTACAAACAAACGGTTTGGTGCTTAATTTAAATAAAACGAATACAACAGTTAAGATTCGAACCTTTATATGCGATGCCCCCGCAAAGTCTTTTGTTACGGGAACAAAATATCATAATGAGTTTTCCGGGTGTCATAAATGTAATGTAATGATGCGATACATTAAACCACCACTGTGGCATACACAGTTTCGTTTTGTCTAATAGTCAAATAATTAATTCATCCAACATTTTATTATTGATTTTTCCTTCAATGAATTTGATATAAAGTAGTATTTTAAATTCGTATTAACATCGTCGAATCATTTATTAGAGAATCTATTCATTTGTTTTTTTTAAAGAAATATATTCAAATTCCTTATCGGTGAAAATATAAACAAATAGAAAAAAACTGATCGTCTCCTGCTACTGTGTATAACCACCTTTATGTTGATGATAAATACTCAAGCTCAACGCTAGAGGGTCGGTTAGTCTATTAATTCTCCAATTGGATTATCAACTTTTGACGTTTGTGCTGTTATTTTTTTGCTAGTCATTTTTTTTATGATTCACGGATATATCAAGAAAAGTAAAACTCTCGGTAAAAATGTTTTTATTTGTGCTTAAAATCGTGAGTGTCATTAAAAAAATTTGGAAGAATTCATCTGCATATTAGATCAATATAAAACTGACACATTTTTCCGATAGTAAAGGTAATGCAATGCAGATTTTTGTGTGGTGTGTGATAAAGACACAGTTCGAATATTGTTGATGGCGTAAAGAAACAAAGAAATTGGACCTAGTGCTCTTTTCAGTACCCGGTAAATGCCTGCGGGGTCAGTATCAAGTGACCATTGAATGTCTAGTAGACAGAACAAGGCAAATTATATTAATTGATTATTACTGTTATTTACTACTGGTTTCGCGACCAACTGTAAATAAGAGCGTGTTTCGGACAAGGTCCAAATGAATACCAGTTTACTGAAAATCTGCACATTACTGTTTGGTTCTGTAGACATTATAATTTGTGTGTTTTAGTGAAATCGTAAATTATTATTATAAGCGTAATGAGAAACTTTAAAATACTACGAGTTTCGTAGCAAATTTAACGTGATATGTCATTAATAGAAACCGTATACTTTATTAGAAATTATTACTAGTTTAGAAAACCTTGAACCAAATGTTTTGGAAAAACTGTACATAAATTGTGTGTTTTAGTGAAATTTTAAATTATTATTATTAGCTTAATGAGAAACTTTAAAATACTACGGGTTTCGTAGCAAATTTAACGTGATATGGTATTAATGGAAACCGTGTACTACATTATTAATTATTACTATTTGTTTAGAAAACCTTTAAACCAATGCTTTGGAAAAACTGTATGTAATTAAGTGTTTTAGTAAAATTGTAAATTATTCTTAGCTTAATGAGTAACATTGTCATACTACTCGTTTAGTAATAACCTCCACTCGAAGCTTTTTTAGTGGAGACGGTGTACATTATTGTTAGTTATAAAGAAAATATGAATGGTTATTAGTTTACTGTAATGGACTTTGAATTGTCACTTGTGTTGTATCCTACCTCCCCGTAGGATTTTAATACATAAAAATGAACACAAAAACCAAAATTTCTTTCACATACAATTTATTAACTTTATTATTTCTTAATCTTTACCTAACACGACTACTCGTTTTTAAGTCAAAAAAACCACTTAACTTAACTTTATTATTTTTTAATGTTGAAAACTAAAATTATTTTATTTTATTGGGAGAGAGTTAATGGCCATTACTATTTTTTAATATCGAAAAATCGATGAACCAATTAAAAATTAAATTAAAAAAACAATGGACAATTCCCCTACAAAATAATTCAAAGGTGAAAAAACTACCGTTCATTTACATTTATGATTTCTTCAACAAATTATGCGATGATTTGCATAATTTTTGAAAAAATCAAAAACGTTTGTTCATTTAATTAATAATTCCATTTCGAAATATTAAATAAAAACTAAACTGAGTTCTTTCACCCTCGATTATTTCGATGGGTAATTGTGAAAAGAAACTTATGATTAGTAATAATTATTATTGATATGGCCATTAAACGTACTGCCATTAACATAATGGGGCTCTACACTTGTTTCATAGTAACATTAACTTAAGATAGCGGGTTAATAAATAAAAAAAAAAAGAATCTGTAAATATATGCATTATTTGATAGTCGATTAAAATTAAAATTCAAGTTTTTTTTTTGTATAAACGAGAAATGAAGATATAAACAAAAAAAAGGGATTAATAAACAATAAACGCGCACATTCCGATATATTTGTGCTGGATCAGCAGGTTTTCTTTTTCGGGCCCACAAGCTGAAGCTGGTTTAGGGTATAAAACCTCACTAGGTACGCGGCCTGCTATACTGATTCGTTGGAAGTTCCAACGTATCCAGATCTTCATAACAGTAATCAAGTTGGGAAGAGATTGAACAGTAAAACCGTCTATCAAAACACTTCCGGTGAATTGAGGACAAATGAAAGTTTTGCTGCTCGACTAGATCAACCGCATCACAATGTTATGGATAAAATGGAGCTAGAAAAATTAACATTGAAATGGTAACACAATTCCCTCTTGATTCAATGCATTTGATAGATTTGGTAGTCATGAAAAAAATGTTAGGCATTTTTTTAACTATAAATAAACCAATTTTGAAGCGGCTATCTGAGAAATATTCTGATTATGCAAATTATATTCCAGATGAGTTTAACCGAAAACCTAGATCATTTGACGAGTTTCCTCGGTTTAAAGCAACAGAGTTTAGGACTATGGTTTTATATACAGGAATGGTATTTTTTAAAGATTTTATGAGCAATGATTTTTACTAGGGTTGCACCGATAAGCAAACTTGCCGATTACCGATTAATCAGCTTTCTTTATCGACCGATACCGATTAATTGGCTGCCGATAATTTGATGGAAATGAGATAAACAAAACTGCGCAAATAATTTTTTAATTAGACTATGAATTCCTCAAAGTTCCACTTTATCACCTACTCTTTTTCTTCTCTATATTAATGACTTGCTAGATTCGACAATTAATCCCATCGATAGTTTTGTTGATGATAGCACACTTCATGCGTCACATAAAATGACAAATTTGTAAGCACCATCAAATCTTAATGTCGCTAGATCAAACTTGATAGAGTCATTAAATATTGATTTAAAAACCACCTTAGATTGGGGAGTTGCAGTGTTGAATTCAACACAAGTAAAACTCAAGTTTGTAATTTTTCTAAATTATCAACATCTAATCCGTATTTATTAAAGTTTGATTCAAATGATCTTGAAGAGAAAGAATATGTTAGACTTCTAGGAGTTGAGATTGAAAATAATATGGAATGGAATTCTCATATTTTTAAGCTAGCCAAGAACGCTGTTAAAAAATTAGGATTTTTGGGTCGTTGTCGTAAGGTTTTTAATGGCGATCAGTGGCGAATCTTTGGTATCCAGTTACTAAAAACTACAATATTAATCCAAAACTAATTACTTTTAAGTTTACCCTGGAACATACAAAAACAAATAGTTTTAAGTTTATATTATCTTAATAAAATACAAAAAAAACACCTTTAAAATATTTGAATTCATGTAAATATTAACCATATTTTAAGGAATAATTTTGGAATTCCCAATAATAATTTTATTTTATAGTTTTGTTCTTAAACAGTTTCTTAAAACAATTTTAGATTATATATTTTTAAGATTTTGATATGTATTAGTAGACAATAGACAAATTAAAAAAAAGAAATATTTGAAAATAAAAAATTACATTCCATTTTTACCATTTAAAGAAGGAGGTTGAGTTTTATTTGAAAAACCAGAATTTTGAGAAAAACCACCAAACCATCACCAAACATACCACCACCAAAAATATTAAGTAATACAGTCCACTTTTTTTAATTACCAACCAATCAGCTTCTTTTAATATATAAATCATTTATTCATCCCTGCATGGAGTATTATTCTCACGTATGGGGTGGAGCCTGAAATGTCTTGATTATATACAGCGGAGAGCTGTTAAATTGATCGGCAGCTCGACTCTTACTAACGAGCTTGATTCTTTGCAACATAGAAGAGACGTCGCTGATTTGACGGTATTTTACAAGTATATTATGGACGAACGGGCGTCTGCGGAGATCAAATCGATTTTTACTGAACCAGCAAACTTCGCGCGTTTCACCAGAGCATCAATAGCAGCCCATCCTTTTACGGTTCAAGTGACAAGGTGTAGAACTGTCGCTTTTCAACGCGATTTTTTTAACAGAGTTTCTCATCTCTGGAATGCCTTACCGGCGTGGGTCTTTCCTGATAATTTTAATCCTTAAAACTTTAAGATCAACGTTGAATAATACTTTCGAGCCCTAGTTCCCTAGTTAGCATGGTATCTTCGCATATTCAGAGACGTTGATCTATATTGGTAAACACTAAACATGCCTAACATTGAATCAAAAAAAAAATAGAATGCGGGACTATTCTTCACAAATCGGGACAGTTCCACCAAAATCGGGACGCTTTGCAACCTTAGTTTAAAATATTATGCAAATGTCGGTTTTTTTTTAAATTTATAGTTCGGCAATATTTAAATAACAAAGTCTGTAACTTTTGAGAGTGCTTTTTTTTGCATTTTTCTGTCAACTATTTTCCATTCGTAGGTAAAACAATCTGCAGTCCTCAGCTTATTTTTTACCTAATATCTAGGTTGACTGTGGCACAGTTGGTGGATTCATGTATTTGGGAACGACTTCGTTGTCATTATTTTAAAAACTAAGAGTTCGAAATTATAGAAAAATTAATAAGCTTACTATGAAAAATACAATGATGTCTCGTAAGAGTAAGAATTTAAGAAGGTTTTATACATTCATTCATTCATAACATAGTTTAAAGAAGTGTCATTTGAAAGAGCTTTTGAATTAAAGCACATTTTTTGTATAATTTTGCACTACGCAGTTCGTAAATTAAAGTCAAAAAAGGGCTATTTCATGTACATATATGTATATATGTATCCTCTATTTGTTTCGATCTTGATGTATAATACAATTTGAACACATTTACAGCTAGTCAAGAAGTTTGGTAAAATTTTAAAAAACCCATATGTCGATGACAGTGCCATTGACTAAAGTACCTTATTTAAAAACAGCATTATTTTAAATTAACTTTTTCAAAAGTTGGCACTGTCAAGGTATCAAAATAATGCAGAAATACACAAACAGATTTGATTTTTTTTAAACAGCCTTCAATCTTATACATTTGAATTTGGAATTTGTTGTGTTTAAAATGCAATAAACAATCAAAAATGCATGTGTTGATAATCGGATAAAAAAAAACGTACCGATTAATCGGCAAAATGGCCGATTACCGATTATCTATCGATTAATCGGTGCAACCCTAATTTTTACAATCATTTTTTACTATTAACATGCGCTGTTAGAATTCTATCAAACGAACGGTTAGTTGACCACAATGCTGATATTGCAAAATAGCTTCTATCATCGTTTGTATCTGAATTTATTGATCTCTGCGAAGAAGAACATCTTACTTCCAATGTTCATAACCTTTTGCACATAACACACTGCATGAAAATGTATGGAGCACTACACACATTTAATGCATACAGTTTCGAAAACTATATGCGAAAATTAAAAATAAATATCAAGAGTCCTGGTGAGATTTTAAAGCAGCTGCATAATAGAATAAGAGTAGCTTTGTCTGTTCAGAATGACTCTGAATCAATAATTGAATCGAACATTAAAACATTTAACTATAGTTTTTTTTTAAGAATCGGGCAGTCGCGGAAATTTTCAAAATTTTTTTTTACAAACTTGGTATCAATCGATCGGGCTTGGCCATCTCCCGAAAACTTTTTGAGATTTGGGTGGTAGGACCCACCCCCACCCCTTTACACCCTCTTTTAGATTTAGCATATAAAAATCTATATAAAATAAATGGGAAGAGATAAAAAAATTTAATCGCACCATTATCTTTTATTCAGACTAGCGCTCCAAAAGTTGGTTTGCACTATCAATCAACGTGGGTGGGTTTTTGGGTTAACACATTAAATGAGTAAAATATGTCACCCCGTGGGTGGGGTTGACACATTAAATGAGCAAAATATGTCATGTGGGGTAGCGTTAGAATCAGTATTTCATAACAAATACAATCCCCCCATATTACCCCCTGATCGGTGACATAACCATTTTTTACTCCCAAGGGGGTACACTTATCGTAGAAAAAAAATTTTTTTGCATGTTATGTTTGGTGTCGATTTCAATATAATCGGGGATGCTGAGTTCAATGATGATAATAAAAATGGGGGCCGGACTCGGGGTAGTCCAAAAACTAATGGAGTTGGAAGGTCGGTTATAAAAAATATCGAAATTATCGTCATAATAAAAATTGGGATCGGACTCAGGGTAGTCCAATAATAGGTGGGGGTCGGTTATACAAAGTATCGAAATTATTGTCATTATTATCTATTTTTACATAATCGAGGATGCTGACTTCAATTGTGACGGTAAAAATGTTTACCGGACTCAGGGTAGTTCAATAATGGGTGGGGGTTGGGATCTGGTCATGAATAGTATCAAAATCAGCGTCATTATAATTGATTTCAATATACTCAAGGATGCTGAATCCAACAGTGATGTTTAAATTGGGATAAAAATTATAAGGGTGTCACTAAAGGGTAGGAGTTTGGGCTGGAAGCCGTAAATATATTATGGGTACCGTTTTTGGATAAATTGAGGGTACTGAATGCAATGGTGATGCTGAAATTAGTATTTGGGGTCCAGGCAAGAAACTAGAGTTTTGTCTAAAATTAGGGAAATGTTCAAATATACAGAATAAATATTGGTTTTTCTATGAATCGAGGATACTGAATCCAATGGTGGTCTTGGAATATGCTATTAAGCAATCATAGGAGCAAAGTCAGAAGTTGGAGGATGGGGTGGAGAATAAAAAAATGTTCAAATATACATTACACACCAAGGCTAGAGTTACTTAGCAAAGGAGCCCCTTAAAAGTGGGTTATTCTTAAATGTTAGTTGAATTATATCGTCATAGTCAAATTGATGTACCGTCGAAACATGGCAGAAAAATATTTTAAAATTATTAAATAAGAAAAACAATAAACTAAAATAGCAAATTCTTTATATTTCTTATATTTTTATTATTGAAATATACAAACAAATGCCACAAAAATAAGACTGTATCAATTTGAGTGCTCATCATTTTCTTGTATAAATAATTGAACTTCGTCTTTAAACCATATTGAGTAAATTAGACGGAAAAAAATCTGTTTATAAAATATTTATTCACGCTGGGTCTTGTTTTTGTCTTCCTACAAATAAAAAAAATTATGTAAAAACAAACCTAACTTAAAATAAATTAAACTTATCATATATTTTTTGAATCCAACGTTGACGTCCTCCGCAGCCTTTGGATACATTGAATTTAGCTGTAAGAAATAAAAAAGCATTAAAAATTACTCTGGTTAAATGTTAAATATTATTTACCTTTACCAGAATATTTTGTTGTTATTTGAAATGCCATTTTGACATTTTGTTTGTAACTCAGCTCAGTTCACGTTTTCACCACATTGTTAAAAATTGGCGCATTTCGATCGATAAAGCAGTTTAGTTTAGCACTAATTGTTGCGGTGTTGAAAATGTGTGGCTCTGCTGTGAGTAAAAAGGTTCCACGTATCATGTATTTATATCTGTGTAATTTTAGAATCTGGAACTCTTATGTTTTTAGATTTCAAAAATTGAAGTCAAGTTTAATCTATCTTAAAAAATTAAGTTTTGTCAATTTGGATGTTAAAAATAATTAATTTAATATTGTAAAATAAAGTTGTGAATTAAACTAAAATATAAAATATGTTTTGATAGGCGTGGTGCTAGCGGCTGGATATCAAAGGGAAATATATTAGTTTTTCTGTGGTTCATAATTTCTTATTTTCAACAGGTGTGGTCGATCTGGGCTAATGGAGAACGCCGCCATTGTTAGCGAAAAACCTATTGTTAGGCAAAATATCATTACTCTAAGAACCAGTTATTATTCGTCACCGAATACCTAATAGTTAGGTAAAATATTATCATTATCATCACATCTAATTGTGATTAGTTATCAAGAGGCTCATCTGCTTAGGCGACATTACATTCAATATATTAAGAACTGTGATGCATTCCCAGTAAGATATCATCGTTCATCAACATAGAATACAGTCCACTACATTTACTGGGAGGCTACATCAATATTTAATGTCATTTATTCTTTATTTTATAAACTTCACATTTGTAAATAAACACAAAAAATATTCAAAACAATTTTTCAGAATCAGTGCTACGAACTCTGTCAAAGCGTAATCATACGGTATAGTACATAAATAAATATTAGTTTCACAATGAATATGATAAAATATAAATTGCATATAATTTAAATAGAAATAAGATTTCAAATACTAAAATGAAGTGGTAGTGTAATGTGTGTAATTGTGTAATTAACAAATAGTCATCTATTTTTTATCCAAGTTATAATTTGTTCGTGATATATTTTAACTTTCATTCATTTTTTGCATTCAGTTATATTTATGGAATAAAAGTTTTAAAAAAATTCAATAAAAAACACATTATGAACCTTTCCTTATCATAAAAAAATTTTGAATCAGTGAATGATCAATAACAAAAAAAATTCTATTTATTATTCTGAGCTAGTGTGAATAAAATACTAAGATTATAATTATAGACATTATATAAGATTGTACAAAATAGTGGAGTGCATTAAAAAAATTCATTTGTTTAAGTGCTTGCGCTTTTAAAGGGATATTAATTAAAATTTACAAACTTGTAACGTCTGTCTAAATTCATATTAATTAATAAAACACACTTCAAACATTTAAATAAACATTTAAACATTTATTGAAACCATTGCGAAACATTCTTCAGAAAATTCATTTTCTTTCAATACAAATTCAAATTTAAAAATAACGACCAAATCTTTAAGCATCTGAAATGAAAATAAAATTATTAAACTCACTCACAATGAAGAAATTGAACGAAAGCTAAACTTTGTTTTTTTGGAAAAATGAGAATATAAATGCCATGATGGCGAATAAGTTTTTTTAATTCATGTTTGAGTTTCAAAATTGAAACATTAATTCAAATTAATATTATTGTTATTAAATTAGTGAGTTTCCACGGTTCTCATCTAAAACCTGAACAGTGCCAAAAGAAAAAAATAATAAATTTAAAAAGAATTAATTCTTGTGTAGCTTTGAAAGCAACAACATTTCATTTGAAAGTTTTACTCTCAAAAAGTCAATGTTGACATTAAAGTTATAAAGTTAAGAAAATTAATTAACCAATTAATAAATGTGTGAGTTTCTTATAAAAGATACCTAATAAAATATATATAAAACAAAAGAATTATGTTGTTGTTGTGTGACTTAATCTCGGTATAGAGAAATAAAAAAATTTGATGAACTAGTTATTCTGTTTTCTCAATTGGTCATTTTGGAAAAGCAATGGCGGTGTTATTATAGCTACAGCAGTTTTTTTATGGATTCAACAAAATTTTTGATGTGTGTATTTATATATCTGATACGTGCTGTTCGTCGATACAAAATTTGTAATTCAAATTAAACCTAAATTAATGGAAGTAAATCTCACATTTTACAAGGGGAAAAATAGAATAAATACTCATTTGACATTCCGGAAAAATAGTGTTTGGTAATAGCTACATGTGTGGAATGTTATTGTCCTGCCAAACTTGGATAAGCAATTTATAAGATAAGGAAAGGAAAATGGTGATTACTGTATTGTTGGTTCGAGGAGTATTAAAATAAGGGGAATCGGCAAATTTGAGATAAATACAACTCCAGTGTTCATGATCCCGGAAGTATTGGACAAATTTTTTTTGAATAGCGTCATACACGGACGAAAGACGCAGGCAAAGCTGGAAACATCATTCAACCCAATTACCAGATAAGTTTTCATAATTTTCTATATTATTATTGAATTTTGCTCTATTACTATTATCAGACTTTGTATTTTAAAAAAAATGTTAGGCTAGTTTGTTTTTGAATAAGAGATTTCCCAGTCCGAATTCGTAATTGGAGATGAACCGCTCTTGATATAAAAATACATAGTTCCCGGTGAAATGTAATATAAATATTAGTGTTGCTACATAGGTGATAAAAAGTCCAGAAGAAAATAGTACAAACTTTACAAACAGATTACAAACTTTGTCAATTATATAATGAAGATGTTCCAGGCGATTGTGGACAATGGGCAATAAATAGTATGACAGGATTTGTTATACCACGACTCGACGTGATATCGGACCAGTAGCATTTAAAGAGAACCTACCTCTACTCCAAAACGAGTTCAGGTTCTGTGCTGGTGGATTGGAGGGAAATGTATGCTTTTGTAGTTGACGGATAACAACCAACGAACAGTCAAAGATATATTTCCGTCCAATTGCCACACTTTTTTATTTTTTATTTCTTGTAACATGACTACTGGGTCTTTTTTGTATCAACCTCTGCAAAAACGCATAACAATAGATATGGTATTCTCGACAATGCATTACATTATTCATTGTCCGTCCAATTAACAATCAATATGGAGAATCTATTAATCGCTTCTCCAACAATACGATTTTCCATAATCATCTTGTTACACTTCCATCATAACATTATCGATTTCCTTTATTTTAAATCTGTTAATGTATACAAGACACATTCTAACTAATTGTATTTTTCCTCAAAAAAGCATTTTCGTTAATGTTCATTGATACGATCTGATATTAAATTATTTGAAGTTGCAATTGTAGTAGTTATCGATCTTGTTTGTCTCGCAAATTATTAACGATTTATTGTCATCTTTGCTGTTTCATTTTTCCTTTATAATGTTAATAACTGAAACAGAAACCGAATTAATGTGTTCTCTTTTTGTATGGCTAGTTACCAATTTAAAATGAAATGAATTTTTTTTTACATTGCATTATAAAACTAAAATGCAGATTATTGTGATCGATGCTTTTCTTTGTATGTTTTTTTTTTTTAAAACGGAAAATGAAATTACGACGGAGAAGGATATACGAGTGCTTCAACGATCATCTCGCTTACACACTTTTGTTTAGATTATTTATAGAATGCTTTTGCATTCTCTGATCAGTTCGCATTTTGATATTGGCTCAATAATAAATGTAAATTTTTCGGGATTTATTTTGAAAAATAAAATAGTTTTTTTTCTTCCATGAAAGTAGTACGCGCTAGACACAAAAAAAAAATCTAAATTATCGATTAGCCCGCGTTACATTGGTATGAAAAACCATTTAAATTGTGATTATTCGCGACGTGTTTTGAAAGAAAATAAATATTTCTTTGTGCGCGGCATAATGTCTAAAAGTAAAGATATATGAAATATCCATTTTTTTAGTCGTACATATTGTTTTGATAAATCGAATTATGTGATTGAGAGTCGATGAAAGTGATATAGTCGATGAAAGTGATATTGGAACATTTTTTAGCCAAAAATAATAAATAATAATAAACAGCAATACCAATAATAATAAATTTATTTTAATAAAAGTCAATTTATTTTTAAGATTTTATGCTGTGTGCCTCACACCAACTTTTTGAGCTAAATCAGTGACTTTTCATTTCATACCCAAGTTGCGCTATTGACCACCAGGCGGCGTACGAAAAGTCTCCTAGTCAGCTTGCTTTTCAATTTAGTTGTCAATTCATTTAAACGTCAATATACTTAAAAACAATTATTTTAAAAAAATGGAAAATATTTCAAATTTATACAAAAGAAAATATTTGGTATGATGTAAGTATTTTAAAAAAACAAGCTCTCAAATACAATTTCATTATCATCCTCCATTATGACAATGTTTACAAATTTTGACATTTAAAAAGATTCTAATTCAAATATAAGGTGAGGCACATGTTGTACGTTTGATACGAGTGACATCTATGAATAGCATATGTACACTAGCAATTAATTTAGAAAAGTCAGTGATTTAGCAAAAAATACTAGTGTGGGGCACATAGCATTAATCCTAGTCTTTAATAATTTTTAAGCTTATTAAATATATAGATACAATAAAATGTTTAATTTACAATAAAATGTTTATTATACAATAAAATTGTAACGTCGGCTATATTCTCAATAATAATATTAAAACCAATTTCTATTCTTTTTTCGATCCAATTAAAATATATTTCCATCATTCCATGTCATCTTTACAATCATAACAATTTAAAAAAATTTCAAATTATAACGAACAGTCCAAATTCAAATATAACAGCAAATAGATAAACGAACACATCATTTATATTTTAATAAATTTCAAATAATTAAATTTTAAATATATTTTAATCATAATTTTCTTCATTTTGTTTTTGCGGAAAAAAATAAGATATGTCAGAAAAAACACATTTTTAGATTCATTCCGTTTTTGACTGTCGTGCAAAAAATTAAGTTTGAATATTCCAAGTTTGTCAATAAAACTAAAAAGATCATGTTGAACATTAAATATTTTTTCACATGTTATATTTAGTCAAAAAGATAAAGTCAAAAATAATAATTATATTAAAAGAAATTATAATTTTTTTTTGTATTGTAGATATACATAAATATATATATTTAAATAGTTAAATGGAATGTTGTTAGCATTCACTCAAATTTAAATTCATGTAAATTAACTTTTGTTTATTTTTGCAAAAATGACAGTTCTATTCGAAGAACATTATAAATTCCATTTTGTATTGTATCCAAAAATATAGAAAAACTATGGCATAGCCATCTATTTGTAAACTTTCAAATCAATTAAATTTTGTAAGTCGAATAAATAAAATTAAAAATCTCTCTTGCTAACCTTCAGTGTACAGTCACAAATTAAAAAATTAAAATAAAATATCAAATTAAAACATCAAAAAAGTTATTGTATCTTCATTTGCGCCAGCCTATTTTTAAGTTTATACCGAGGTCTGGTACAAAAGGTCTGGTCGAAGCGTTGCTTCGATGAAGAAACATCGAAGTGGCATAGCAGGCCGCGCACCTAGATGAGATTTATTTAGCCCCAAGCTAGCTTCAGCCTGTGGGGACGAGTAGACATTTACCTGCTGCTCCAGTTCAAATAACGGTATTGTACGCGTATCTCATAATCTCATAAAACATCATTTATTGCCTTAGAAGTAGCGTAAATACAACGAGAAACGGTTGTCTGTGACAAAGCGATTTGGAAATTATATCCAAGTCGTTTTTGATATCCCCCTAGAAGAAAAAAATATGTAATTAAAAACTGCCATTCTATTTCAATTAAAGGATAAAGTTACCACCAGCATAGAAACTTATTGCAGTTAACACTTGCAAGAACGCAGGAATACCAGTACTCCTCCGTACTTGACTTAAGCTTGGCTCAAGCAAATCAATTAAATGCAATACTAAGTGTTTAAGAATGCGATACATTTTAATAAATGCTTTATCTGCAACATTAAACACATCATTTGAACATCTTAGTTGAATTCTTTGTATTCGCATATTATTCCTTAAACGATTTTGAATTTCATTCAATAATCTTCTTCGATGTTGAGCCATTATATGAGTAAACTCACGAATTTTTTTTTAAATTGTTATGAACAATGTCAAATATATATATTGAATGACAGTTCTTTAAAATATTTTATCATTTAAGGTCATTCTCCATTAGTCTTTTTTCCTCGTCTTTTTTATTTTGTGACTTTCCATGACTTTTTACTTTCCATGATAAAGCTGAACAGGATCTCAAAGATACTTTATCAGTTGCTGATGTGGTGCTCGAGAAATTCAAAAATGATTGTCCTCAAATAAGAAAGATTCATGTAAAATCCGACAATGCGACAATTGCTATCATGCCAATTCATCAGTAGAACTTATGTAACAAACCCCTGATTTGTTCCATATTATTATTTCCATGTGCTCTCTTACATAAATAAATCTCAATTTTTTATATTTGAGCTCCGTTAATTTTCTACTGTTAATTGAGGTCAAAATTGAATAATTCGTTTTAAAAAAGATATGATTTAATTTTTCAATCTTACGGCAGGTCTTGAACCTTAAACAACAATTTAACGTAAAAATAAGGATCGTGTAAAGTTAAAGTTAAAAAAAAAACAAATTAATTAAAAATTGTTGATACAGAAATGGTTATTACTCGTTATTTTAGTGCACAAATAATTTGTTTTAAATTTAAGTGGCTTAGATAGTTGCTACCGAAATACTTTTTAAAGAATTACAACTAAGCTAAGATTAAATTCATTTTGAATTTATAGTTATTTTAGTGCACACATAATTTGTTATTTTTTTAAATTCAAGTGGCTTAGATTAGTTATAGTTTGTTCCATTGAATATAAAAAAAACTGTAATACAAATGTTGGTTTCTTTGGAATAACTATTTTTTTTTTTATATGAAATCCTGTATTTCGATTAAAATTGAATTAAACATTCTCATCATATTAATAATTTGTTTTTTTTTCATTAAATATAAACTATATCATATAAATAATTTGTTTTGAAAAGGTGCATATAAAGGTCTAGTGTAATTAATCATAATATAAAATTGGCATCTAACATTAGTTGGTTGGTATCAAACAATAGTTGCAGAATATATAGCAAGTGGTATTGTTATAGTGGTGAATGCGTAATAGAAACAGCGATGTGGGGTACAAATTCTGCAAATCAACAAATTTGAACCTGTATTGAATATACTAGAGAATTCAATATACATACTGGAGAATTGAAAATACAGAATTGAATATTCTGAATGGAATATATTGAAGATTGAATATACTATGTTGACGAACGTGTATTCTGCACAAATTAATGAATTGTACAGTAAGAACACCAAGAAATAAAAAAAGAAAACAACTGTATGAAAAATTGGATATCATTTGCACATCATTTCCATTATGTATATTTGAACAAATTTTAGACCCAAACCCTTATCCTCTAATTTCTTCCCTAGAACCCAAATACTAATTTCAGCATCACCATTGAATTCAGTGGCCTTGATTTATCCAAAATCAATACTCATAATATGTATGTGAACATTTTCGGCTTTCAGCCCCCAACTCCCACCCTTTAGTGACACCCTTATATTTTTTATCCCAATTTAAACATCACTGTTGGATTCAGCGTCCTCAAGTATGTTGAAATCAACACTAATGACGACAATTTTGACACTATTCATGACCAGACCCCCAACCCTCACCCCTTATTGAACTACCCTGAATCCGGTCACCATTTTTATCATCACTATTGAACTCAACATCTTTGATTATGTTAAAAACGAAATAATGACGATAATTTTGAAACTATTCATGACCAGACTCCCAACCGTCACCTCTTATTGAACTACCCTGAGTCCGATCAACATTTTCACCATCACCATTGAACTCAGCATCTTCGATTATGTAAAAATCGATAATAATGACAATAATTTCGATACTTTGTATAACCGACCCCCCAACCCTATCTATTATTGGACTACCCTGAGTCCGGCCACAATTTTTATTATCGTAATTGAACGCAGTATCTTGGATTATGTTAAAATTGATAATGATGACGATAACTTCGATATGTTTTATAACCGACCCCCAACCCCTACCCCTTATTGAACTACCCTGAGTTGTTACGAAGCAGTTGTCCAATCTCCGTAATTTAGAGTCGCTCTACTTTCTCACACGCACTAAGTTATAATAACAACAACTTTTGAATTTATTTCTACCCTTTTCAAACACAATTTCTTGCACCCAGTTCGTAATCATCTTTTACATAATTTTTTTAAATTTTGTTACAAAGCAGATGTGCAATCTCCTTAGTGGGTACAATAATCAACGAAAAAAAATTCCCAAGAAACAAACTTATCGTTTTGTTATTGTTTAAAAACGGCCGTTAATCAACTATAAATATCAGCCGGCAGAGGTTCCCTTTAATCTGGAAACAATCAACCTTTAATCTGGAAACAATCAACAGCTGTAATTTGGTAGAGTTGAAATTGACAAGGTTTTGGTCAACCCAGTCGGCGACTTTATTCAGGTCTTGGTTCACGTTTATGGCAGCGTCTCTCCGGGCAGGATTAATTCGTTCGTGCATTTTACCTTTTGAAGGAAGGGGCTCGAACGACTTGTGCAGAGCACTATCATCTGCAAAACTATTTATTGGGTTGCTGGTGATTTTTAACAATTCGTTGAAGTTAATGTTATTTGTGAGTGGCATTTTATATTATATTTTAACATTTTTCCTTGTTTTTTGTTGAGGGATCAAATAAAACCGAGGTTTGAAGTAGAGAAAAGGAATTGTTGGTCGGGACTCAGAAAGGGCGTTTCGACTCGAGCAGTAATAGCCGTGGTTCGGTCTGGTTTTTTTTTATTCTTTCGTCTTGTTTTTTTTGTTTTGTTTAATACCTTTAGAGAATTTTTTTTTATTGTTTGTTTGTACATAGTTTGTTTTATGTGGGTTAATTGGTGAATTTTTGAAAATCAAAAAGAAAATATTAAGTTTTACATTGATTTGTGAATTACTGAAAATTTTAAAGAGAATATTAAGTTTTATGTCAATCTGAGAATTACTAAAATTTTAAAGAAAATATTAAATGTCAATTAGTGAATTACTGAGATTTTAAAGAAAATATTAAGTCTTATGTCGGTTTGTTAAAATTTTACAAATAAAGTTGGATATTATATGGTATTGAAAGTATAATGGTGTGTTTGACTTTCATCCTCGAAGTTTAAATCTTGAATCCGGATCCTCGGAATCTCTGTTTGGGAAAGTGAGTGTCAGAAAATTTGGTGAGTAAATAGTATGTTAAGTTTATTTTTCTTTGTGCTACTATATATTCATGGGTTAGCGTTATAGTGGTGAGGTTGTGGGGAAGGTAGATAGGCATCATCTTACAAATAAATCATGAGTCACCCCACTACCATGATGTAGTTAAGTCGCGAAATTTTTAGAGAGAGAACATGGTTTGAAGGAATTTGTAACGTCGGCTATATTCACCTAAATAATATTAAAAACAATTCCTATTCTTTTTTCCGTTCAATCAAAATTTATTTACATCACTCCAGTTCATTTTTTTTTTCAATAATAATAATAACTTAAAACAATCTTTTTCAAATAATTATAACGACCAATTCAATTTCAATTCTAAAACTAAACGAACGCACTATTTATTTGCTATTTATTTGTCTTTAACGAACATAGTTTTGTGGCTCAATTTTGTTTTCATTTTGTTTTTTTTTTTTTTCTAAAAAAAAAAAGATGATGTGTCAGAAATCACATTTTTGTTCAAGTCATTCGATGTTTAAACTTTAAAATAAAAGATTCATCCAAAATTTGGTGGAAAAAAAAAATTAATTCAAATAACAATAAATTAAAAAGAAAAACTCTTTGCTAAAAGTTAGAAATATTGTTTGTTTGAAAACACAATAAAGATCATACTTTTATTTGTGATTGTATAAAAGGAAGAAAATTAATTAAATTTTGAATATTAAAAAGTTATTCTGTCAAGTCTTGTCCGTGTGTTTTTATTAAGGCTACTTGGATGGCAAAGAAAGGAAAACCTTGATTCACATCGAATAAGGAAATCTTCAAATGATATGGATGAACTATTGGTTTGGGAAAATTTATATATATATCGGTATGCAGAATGAATTAGTAAATGCGTAACGTGATAAAGTTGTGTTTCTTTCTCAAACTCGAACAAAACGATAGCAGATAAGTTACAGTAGAAAGATGGCGGACAGTGTATTTTCCAAGAGAAAGAAAGGGTAAATCGTTGATAGTAACAGAAAATCTATAACATTAATAAGGTGGCCTGTATTGGATATATCTATAAGCATTACGTTTTGGTGAAAATAATTAGTCAAGTGATTGTCATAAGACCGAAGAATAAGAATTTGAAATTGATTGGAGTGTATCAGGTGAACCAAACATTGAGTTGGTTAGAGTAAACTGGAACGGATTTATCGAACTGGATATTGCATTGATCAACTGAATTGTATTGGACCTGTCAAAGGAGTAAAGTTTTCCGGTGATCATCTCTGGACTACCCTCAACGCCATTAGGAAAGTTTTTTTTCATTATTCTCATTTCTTTATTGTTAGATTTTTATTTGTTGTGTTATTTTTTTTAAGACATGATAGGCTAAGGAGTATTTTTTTTCTTAGATAAGAGATCCCCAGGTACAGATTGTTTGGAGTACCGATTCGTTGTCCGTTGTAGTTCTTTTTGTCTGGATATTATTATGATATCAGTCTATTCCGGTTAATATTAAAAGTCCAAACAGTATATCTGGGCCGAAACTAGAGACCCTGGGGCTTTGTATTTTTATATTTTTTTTTAGAGCTATTTTCGGCGCGAAAAATAAAAATAGTTTTTTTCATGTATTTGGGCGGTGTCAACCGGTTTGGTTGACTTCGAATTTGTTGGTACAAAACCAGTTTGGGTTTTTTTGGTATATTTTTATAGATATATATTGAACATTTAAATGATCTTTTTATAAACCAGTTATTGATTTTGTTCTAATATAATATTTTGGATATTCGTAAATATTCGTAAATATTCGTAAATAATATCATAAATATTTTGGATAATTGGGTCTTAATTTTATATATATAGGTATATATATGTATGTGTATGTGTATGCATGTGTATATATATGTATATTTCGCAATATAACATGTACACAATCAAACAATATGGATCGTTTAGGAGCAAGTGTAGGCCAGGGCCAGGTGAGCTGGGCCAGGCAGCGGTTAAGCCGGGTGTGAATGAGGTGGATGACATAATGCATGAGGTTATGAGTCTAGTAATGAGTGAGGTGAATGAGAGAATGAAGGAGGCGATGAATGTGGTGAATGGGGTAATGGATGTAATAATGGATGAAGTCATGGATGGAGCGTACAAGGAAGTGATGAATGATATAGTGATTGAGTTGTATGATGACATGGTGGATGAAATGGTGAATGGAGTAGCAAATGAAGTAATGAATGAGTGTGTGAACGAGGCGAATTAGGTGGTAGCTGATGAAGTGGATGAGATGAATGAGGTGAATGAGGAAGTGGTAGGAATAGTGGATGTGTTGGAGAGGCGTCGCTTGAGAAGGCTGGAGAGGGACAGGAGAAGGTGGAGAGAGAAGAAGTGCAGGAGGAAGAAACAGAAGGCAGCGTGGTTGTTGAGGAGGTGGAGTTCTCTTCAGTCATGCACGCTTATGCGGAGACATTGGCTGAAGAGAACGCTATCTTTAAGGCCAATCACAGGAAAGGGAACCCTCGACGAAAACCTTGTTGATTGTGTGCATCTTTGGTAAATAATTTTTTGTATTTGGAAAAAAACCGTTTTGGGGCAGTAATTTTTTTCGGAGACCGTTTTTTTATACTGTCAATTTGTACATAGTTGTAAATAATTTTTTAAATATTTCTGTACATAATAGTTGTACATTCTTGCAAATATATGTTGTATATTAGTGTACATAGATGTCAAAAAAATTCTTTATGTACATAATTTTTCCAAATTTCCAAATTTTATTTATCGATAATTAACTCTCCGATTTGTTTGTCTTAATTATGAAAAATTTAACAAATAATGAGAGTTTAATCGTTTACATCTCAATATTTACGATCTCTATCGAACAGCTGTTATTCAATAAAATATATAGATAAGGGAAATGATAATGATGAAGGTCAGTTAGTTTTGAGCGTTCGAGCAAACAAGTCGTGCTGTATCAGGGAGATTCTTCTGATCATGTGTTGTTAAGTTGTTTTTTTGTGTTTTGTGTTGTAATTTGTTACAAGTTAATTTAATTTTGTGTATTCTTTTTGGTTATTGGTTATTTGTTTAGTTAGTGAACCAATTAAGATTAAACTTTAATCTTTTGTTTTTTTTTAGCTTTTTAATATAGTTTTGTGAAGAAATCTGTGTAGGAAGTGAATATACAAGAATGCGCGACGGTATAGAGAGCAGACCGGCATTTCAACCTCAAAAACACGTACACCGTGGCATTCTTAAAAACTGGATTACTTCAAAGGATTTTTTTTTGGATTTTGGAATTTGTTGGAGAACGATCCAAGAATAAAAGAAAAAGCGCAAGTTATTTCTCGTTTTATATTTTATGTATTTCTATTTTTTGATGAATTTAAATAAAAACTTTATAACGTGCTGCAAATTTTGTGTTCTTTTTTTTCCAATGGTTGCTTTCGTTCGCAAGATAAATTGAAATTAGTAATTGTGATTAGAAAACGTGTTACAGTAAGTAAGGTTGGACTGTTCCCTATTTAAATATGCTTTTTATTTTTTTTTGTTTATGAACCGCTTCCTACCAGGACTATCTAGTTACCGGACAACCCACGACCAAAAACATACGCCTGAGTCAAACCGTAGAAGCGGGTCCGGATTTCTAACTAGATGGTCAAATCTTTAACGTTGGCCAGGGCAATCTTTACTCCTTTTTGGGGCTCAGGTTGCACTGGTAAACGTTACATAGTTTATATTTATTTTTCTATATGTAGAGACAAAACAATAAAAATTCGTGTTATAAAGATTTTAATAAAAGAATAATTCAGAAATCGAACGCACCATTTGTTGTTGTAAAGCAAAGCAAGCCACCACCTATATGTGCACACATGGGATGTGTGGATATGCGCACACATTTTTGTAAGTAACATTTAGTCTTAACAGTTTTCGTATTTAATAATCACCGTATTTAGTAATCATTCAAATCACAACACCTAACACAGAGTATTTGATTTTAACATTATAAAAATAAACCGACGTTTTCTTTTTTTTTTAACATTTGGTTTTTAAATAGTTAAAAAACAAAACATACTCAAATACCCAAAATGACAAGTTTGTATGTACTCATAATATTGTTACATGGTGTCATAGTATTGTTGGATTGCATCTCTCATTATCTCGCGATGGTGTTTAAATTTCACCCACACTATTCCTTTTACAAACATGACACGTATTTATATGAGATTCATCCCTTTCCCATAAATTGTAATTCAACCCATAATGTTTTTATCATTATATCTTTGTTTCACTTTTTCCCATTATTTATAATTAAAGGGAGGCGAATTTTGAATGCAGAAAAAGAAATAGAGTTATTGATTTTCGATTTTGTTTATAGAAAGAAAGAGGATAACAAAATTTGCATTAAATTAAAACTCAAAGTGAATTAAATCGATTTAAGTTCAATGATCATAATTGATTTATTTGAGTGAAAAATTGCTTATATGTGATAAATATAATTTACACAAAATTTTATGAAAAAACGATATTCTTGAGATTCGTGATATTTATTAAGTTTTTGGTGTTTTAAAAAAAATTGAAGTCTATAATATTTTTGAAAGAATTATAAATCACAGTTTTGTGTATCATTTTGTTTTGTTTTGGATAATATACAAAAGGAAATTGTGTCCTATTGTATTTGAAGCCCCCAGTAGCCTGGTTTGTGTATGTCAAAAACATTTATTTGTGAATATTATAGTTTTCGAAAGCCTATATAGTGAAATTAAACTCAATTTAACAAGAATAGAACGTATTTTATTATTTAAATATCTATTAGTTTAAGAGTGTAATTAGTGTATTTCACATATATATTTAGTAAAAGGTAATACACATAAAGCTAAATTTAAACAAGATAAAATAAAATTAATTTGATTATTTAATCGCCCTATATTTCGAATATCTTGTTTATTTTTTATAATATGAATAATAGATCCCGTACATAAAAATAATCACGATTTAAATAAACATGAGTTATTAAACGCAAACAGCTAATTCATAAAATCCTAATGTTGTTGTTGTTTTAGCGACGGGTGTGCTGATAATCTTCCGACTCCATGTCTAGGTTCATGAACTCTGCTACTGTTGTTGTAGCGACGTTGGTAAAGTGCTACTTGTTCGATTCTGTTTTTAATTTGAAAGATCTGCTAGGGCCATTGGGCAGTGCCACAGATCCCTCTTTGTCAGGTCCGTCGCATTGTCTGGACATATAAATAGGTGCTCAACATCATGTGGAGTGCCTTTCAAGTTGAGATACTGTCGATCTGTGTAAAAGCTTTGCCGATAAACCCACCAAACCATTTCATTATAACCATTAAATTATTACAATAAAATTTATTTCAAAAGTATTTTTAGATGTCGCGTAGGATGAGGATGATTGATTTTTTAGACGAGGAGGTGAGAGAAAAACGCGTCAATTTAATAAATGAAAGACGAGGTATACGGTGCTCAGCCAGCCCCTTCGACTTGCCTGAAAAAGAATTTATTTGAATCTACCGTATGCCGCAGGAACTTGTGCTAATTTTAAAGGATATGGTTGTTCCACACATGAAAACAACATCCATTCCAAAGGAGTTAAGGATTCTAGCGGCGCTAAGTTTTTTTGGCCGAAGGTATTTAATTCACTATACAGTTAAATTAAGAAATGCAAGAAAACATATTTATAGAAAAAATTTGTAATAATTAAAACTTGTTTAAATAGGGACATTTCAAAAGAAAGTTGGTGTAAGCTATTTAACATGCATGTCACAATCATCCATAAGCATCAAAGAGTTTTGTGAAATTGTCAATGATCATTTGATGCATGTGTACATAAAATTTCCTCAAACTACACATGAAATGAATCAAATTAAATTACAGTAAGTTTTTTTATTTAACTTTTGTATTCGTTGTTAAAAAAGTGTTTATAATCACAGATTTTTTGAGAAATTCAATTATCCCGGAATAATTGGATGTATTGATTGCACTCATGTCTCATTCTACAGACCGGAAAGAAGAATAGAGCACGTGTATTTCAATCGTCATCATTATCATTCCAAAAATGTTCAATTGGTAATAACATGCCTATATTTTGTTTCGAAATTTGTTACGAATTTGTAACTAAATTTCTTAAGATATACTTTATTAACTCAATATATACTTATTTAAACGTGTTTACATATCTGTGATTATAATCTAAAAATTTTAAATGTGAATGATTCGTATGGTGGTTCTAATCACGATGCTACGATTTGGCGAAAGTTATTAGCAGAGGCTTTCTTGCATAACAAATATAAAGCCGGCGAACTTTCAAACACGTGGTCAATAAGTTCTGTTTCAAACGGTGGTCGTTCCAGAAATGAGTTTGTTGGTAGCCAAACATAACGAGCTCGTAATTTTGAAAAAACTAAAAATAAAAAAAAGATTCAATTCAAAAATTCACCTGCAACCAAAAATTAAACTCAAAGAACGTTCAAACCACACTAATTACAGAAGAGATCAAGAAAACCAAACTTATGAAAAACAAAGCGAATGCAAAATGCGTCACTTTTGAGCAACAGCGTAATATATTATCACGCTGTGGTATTAGACAAAACCGTGGAGCTAGACCGGAGACAACTGCTCAAAGAGACTGGTCCAAAGCAAGTGAGCGTGAGCGGCCAAACGCATGTTTGTGACGTCTATGGCAAAAATAGTCGATAAAACAGTTATGTAGGTATGAACTTAAAAATAAAAATAGAAAATCGAACAAAGAGAATTTATCTGACGAATTTTTAAATAAAATCTATTTCTTGAGCTCTTCTTCTTCTGGTATTGGAAATTTTTGTTTGACTTTGTAACATTCCATTTAGATCTAAAAGAAATTTTGGGAGTTTATTTCAATAATTTGTCATAATTTTGGTTTTTCTTTTAATCATGAATACGGGTCTGTTAAGCGAACGGAAATTTCTCCTCATACATTTTTTTGACTGGTTTTGTAAGAAATATAATTCTATATAACAAGTTTTTTACCTTCCTTGCAAGAGAAAGCAAAATGAAAAATTTGAAAATTCATTCGGTCAATAATTAACGTCGTGGACGGTGCTAAACTGTTAATCTTAAAATATTTATTTTAATATCCAAATAGATTCTAAATAAAAGTTTGAGCTTGTCTTGAGTGAAAATTATTAGTTAAATTAGGCGTTTTGTTTGAAATATTTAGTTAACGTGATTATTTTATTAGTTATAGTCAATAATTAACAAGTTCAAAAAACAAATTGTTATAGTTGTTTGTGTGTATTTCGGTATACCATTTAAAATCAAAAAATTGGTAGTACACTGTGGGTTTTGTGTTCAAATAAAAACGGTTAAATAGTAATAAAATAATAATTAAAATTGGGATTAAAAAAAAAATGAGATATATGTTGTTTTGTTCTTAAGAAAATATGTGAATTACCAGTGAGTCTAAAAAACTCGGCCTCCTAAATAGATGCAAAAAATTTTTCACTCCATACCAATTGCTCCATGTTTATAAGTCCTATATTCGTCCCTGTATGGAGTACTGCTGTCAAGTTTGGGGTGCTGCCTCTGTTTCCATCTTGGCCGTCTTAGACTCTGTTCAAAAGCGGGCTATACGAATTGTGGGTGATCGAACTTTGACATCAAAACTTGATTCCCTACAACATCGTCGCACTGTTGCTGACCTCGTTGTTTTTTACAAATATCGTCATCAGCAGTGCTCAGATGAAATCAGCGGCATCATGCCTCAAACTTATTCTTACCCCTGTTCCACCCGGCAATCGGCTGCCGCAACCGGTGAAACGGTAAAGATCCCGCGCTGTCATACTGGCAGATCGCAGAGAGACTTCTTTGTCCGAACTGCGAACAAATGGAATAGTTTGCCGGAACACTTAGTCTCAGGTGGCTTCAACCCGCAGATGTTTAAAAAAAAGCGTTAATCTACACCTTAGAACGCCAGTTGTTGTGGGATCCAGGTCTAGACCTAATTATTAAAAGGTATTTATGTGTTGTTGTGACACATATTCTTAACCCTATTACACAACACATTTTATTAAAAAAAAAAAAAAAACTATAATTATAATATAATATATGTTTGTACCGTTAAAATAAAATCTAAAAATCCATCAAATCACATCTTCATTCATGAGAATTATTAATGAACTTGTTTCTAGTTTCGGTCTCAAATTTGAAAAAATCAAAACTCAACTCAACTTCGACAAATATTTTATACCGATACCATCGTGCCGATATACCAAATTTACGAATTGTTGGTATGAATAATTTAGTATTGCACAGCATTTTTATCATCATTATCCTCAATCATCATCAATAAACAATAAACAGACAAATAAACAAACAACAGCTAATTTGTTCCCCAAATGAAGTGATAACAAAATGGAAAAACATTAAAAGTCAATTTCATCGAGAGTTGCAAAAGGTACAGAACAGTCATACTTCTGGAAGTGGTATATACATTCCTTCGTGGTATGCATATACGACCTTGCATTTTTTAGAGAGCAACAGACGAACCAGACGTCCGGATGAATATGACCAAGTAAGTAGTTAGCTATCAAGCTAATATAATATTAAAAAATTATTCTGCATCAATTTGTTATAACTTTTATATATTGTAACGACTCTTCGTTGGTTCTTTTAGATTATTGAACAAACACGACAGTAAAAGACAGATCTTTAGTTAACAGAATCTCAAACTTTATTTGTCATCAAATTACAGCAGCTTCCGTTTTTCCTTACAATAAATTCCAGGGTCTCCAATTTATGTACACTAAACTTCACCGCTTTTCCACAATTTGAATCAATAATATTTGGAATCGTAAAATCTGTATTTACTATTCCACTAAGTTCAGATTCTTTCTCTATTAGTACCCAGGCTCAAGTACCACCGATTATTCCTTATACTTGCGAATATTTGTAAAACACTTTCAATTGCAAAAGTAAAACTGACTATCTGATATTTTTGTTTGCTTATTTATATCGAAAAATAAATAAATCGAAACTTCTATAATCCACTAGAAATCAATACTACGTAGTCCGTACATCTGAAATAGGCCACACCTGTTTTCATTCATACTTGCATTTGTATTAGCGAACTCAAATTTAATTTATGCAAAATGTATTAGGTAACTCCTTTTAATTCATTAATGTAAACATTTTTATAACAAATTTAATTTACATTAATTTATGCAATACAATTTGCAATACAAGTAAAAGATTGAAAAAGGAGTTAACTTTTAACTAATGAATGAGTAAATAAAATTAACCCATTCTGGACGAAGTTTATTACATTGCCCTCCATTTAGTTTTGTTCGTCCCGAACAATATCAGAGATCGCATTGGTGCTGTTACCTTGGTACGGTGCCAACCTTTGCAGATGTATCACTTTCATCTTGGTACGGGGTCCCTTTTGTATGCGGTAGATGACATCATTAATTCGTTTGATTATTTTATATGGGCCTTCCCAATCTGGCTGCAGCTTGGGTGATCTTCCCTTAGTTCTTCTGGGGTTGTATAGCCATACCAATTCTCCTTCTTGAAACCCGCCACTATTTGCATTTATGTCGTACCTGGTTTTCATTTTGTCACTGGCAATCTTAATGTGGTCTCGAACCTGCTGATGGATTTTATTCATCTTCTCCCTTAGTTGTCCCACATAATCTGTTTTCGTGGATACCAGACCTCCAGGGATGCCAAACTCGATGTCACTAGGAAGATGTAGTTCTCTTCCGAACATGATATTCGCCGGCGTTTCACTTGTCGTATCGTGCACTGCGCTACGATAGGCCATCAAGAATAACGGAAGATCCTTGTCCCAATTTCTTTGGTTGGCTTCTACTACCTTTGACAAATGTTCTTCCATGGTTCGGTTGAATCGTTCTACCATGCCATCCGACTGCGGGTTCATAGGTGTAGTTCGTGTTTTTCTAATGCCGAGTGTTCTGCACAGCTCTTCCATCAGTTGAGATTCGAAATTCCTTCCCTGGTCGGTATGCAACTCGAGCGGTGTTCCATATCTGCAAACCCATTCATTGACTAATGTTTCCGCGACCGTAACTGCTTCCTGGTTCGGTATTGCATAAGCCTCCGGCCATTTTGTAAAGTAATCAATGACCACCATGATGTATTTGTTACCTTTTGTCGTTTCCGGAAATGGCCCCGCGATGTCTATAGCAATTCTCTCCATTGGGGCACCCACATTGTACTGTTGCATCTCTCCTCGAGTTCTAGTTTTTGGTCCTTTGCTCGCTGCACAAGTATCGCATCGCCGACACCATTGCTCCACGTCTGTTCGATACCTTACCCAATAAAACCTCTCCCTTACTTTGGCTAGGGTTTTATTGACTCCCAGGTGTCCTCCAGAAATACTTCCATGCAGCTTTCCCAGTACCTCTTCCACTCGACTTGATGGCAACACCAGTTGCTCCAACACTTTCTTTCCATCAGCGGACTCCCATTTTCTTTTTAATATCCCGTTGTCCATAAATAGTGAGTCCCATTGCGCCCAGTAACATTTCACCTCCGTACTTAAAGGTGCGACCTCTTTCCACTCTGGTCGCCTTGCCTCGGTTTTCCATTTCAATACTGGAGCCATAGCTGGATCTTCTAGCTGCTCTCTTTTAATTGCCTCAGTAGACCAATCGTCAGGAGTTTGGAACCTGATTTGATTCACTTTCATTGCCTCATTTCCCTCAGTTCTGCTACATGACTTGCACTCCTGTATACAGGGTCTTCTAGACAAGGCATCAGCGTTACCATGGATCCTTCCCTTGCGGTGTTCAACTTTGAAGTCGTAGTTCTGCAGGATCTCTATCCATCTTGCTGCTTGTCCTTCAGGAAATTTAAATTGTAATAACCATTTTAGAGCAGCATGGTCCGTGCGAATCAGGAATGGTTGTCCACACAAATACTTGTGGAAATGTTTCACAGCCTTGATGATAGCTAACAGCTCCTTCCTCGTGACACAGTAATTCCGCTCCGGCTTTGACAGAACTTTACTGAAGTATGCCACCACTTTCTCATCGTCTCCAATTTTCTGTGACAAAACAGCTCCAGTTCCTACATTGCTTGCGTCTGTGTCCAGAATGAACATCTTTCCGGATTCTGGATAGGCTAGTATAGGGGTGTTGCATAGTTTTTCTTTTAAACTGCAGAAGGCCTCATTACATTCGGTTGTCCACAGAAACTTGGTATTTGCTTCTGTCAATTTATGTAGACTCTTGGCGATATTTGCAAAATTCTCCACGAATCTTCGATAATAGGTGCATAAGCCAAGGAAACTGCGTAGCTCATGAACATTCTTCGGTACTGGCCAATTTTTCACAGCATCAATCTTCTCGGGATCGGTTCTGACTCCATGTTCTGTAATGATGTGTCCAAGGTACTTCACTTCTTTGTGGAAGAGATTGCACTTTACCGGATTCAACTTCATGTTGGCATTATTTATTCTTCTGAGTACTTCTTCGAGGTTCATTAGATGCTCTTCGAAGTTGCGACCCATTATAATGATGTCATCAAGATAAACTAGGCAGGCCTTCCAGGTTAAACCATGTAACACGCATTCCATTAGACGTTCAAATGTTGCTGGGGCATTGCATAGACCAAACGGCATCACATTGAACTCCCACAACCCATTGCCAGTAGAAAATGCTGTCTTTCGTCGATCTTCTGGATGCATTTCAACTTGCCAGTAGCCACTCTTCAGATCTAATGTGCTGTACCATTTGGCCCCTGATAGTGTATCCAGTGTGTCATCAATTCGTGGCAGTGGATAGCTGTCCTTAATGGTTACCTCATTGAGTTTTCGATAGTCTACACAAAAACGAGCTGACCCATCTTTTTTTCTAACTAGCACCACTGGTGAGCTCCATGGACTCTTAGATGGCCTGATGACTCCATCACTTTTCATTTTGTCCAGCATTCCTTGCACTTCCTCGTGTTTAGCCAGTGGTAGTCTTCTAGGAGGCTGTCTGATAGGATGAGCGTTTCCAGTGTTGATCCTATGTCGCACGATGTTTGTTCTTCCAACATCTTCATCTCCAGTAGAAAAAACGCTGCTCATCTTCGTTAATACCCTCTTGATTTCATTGAATTCGGCTGGATTCATTCTTTTACTAAGATCTTGAAGTATTGCTACTAATGCGGGATTGTTTCTCTGCATGAAGACCTTTTGCTCTTCTTCACAGCTGATTATCTCTTTTATGGTGCTGCATTTGGCGATTTCTTCTCCATGATTGATGACCACTCGTTTATTTGAGAAGTTAATCAGTTGCACTGGAACTACTCCCTCTTTTGCTGCAACTAGCGTTCGGCCAATCATAATGTTTCCTCCAAAGTCGTTGTTAGCTGGCTCAATCATCACAGGTGAATTTTGGTCACTTTTATCTAGTAGCTTAGTCCATATGATTTTCTCAGATTTTGCCGGGATCTCAGTTGGTCCATCACTAATAACACGGACCTCAGCATTGTCGTTGGTGGCGTTTAGCACTATTTCTGTGTTTCCATATCTCAGTACGTGGCTTCCCAGATCTAATATAAAATTGTATTCTTTCATGAAGTCAAGCCCAATTATGCAGTCATCTTCTATATCTGCTACAATAAATCGGTGCCTAAATGAATTTCCTCCAAGGTGAACCTCTTGGTCGCTTTCTCCATGAACTAGAACTGTTTCACCCGTAGCTGTTTTAAGGGTGAATCGTCTTGCTGTATCGATCTGACTATCACAAACCACATCTGGACGCACTATCGATCTCGAAGCACCTGTGTCCAAAGTCAACATGCACGATTTGCTTCCAACGGTTGCCTCTAAGACTAGACTACTATTTTCTCTTTTTACTAGTGATACCACCAATGTAGGGCATTGTAATTGAGCCAGCTTTCGCCCTTCAAAACTGGCACAATCTAGTTTCCCGAATCTGGAACGCGGCCTCTGTCTTCCGGGTGTTGCTCCCATTCACATTCTCTTCGGATGTGCCCCAACTTTCCACAGTTCCAGCATCTTACTCTGCTAGATCTACTTCGTTGATTTCGTTCAGGTTTATCTTCCAAACTTTTGACACGCATGATCACTTCATCAAGCGCTGCTTTCAGTGGTTCCTCAGCAACTTCCATCTGACGTACTCTATCTGAGCCATACGCTCTTTTTCCGGCTTCCATTTGCAAGGCCAATGCTAAGACTTCCGCAGGTAATTTCTTCCCGCTTAGATACAGCTGATTTCTCATTTGTATATCTCGAAGAGCATTGATAAATGTATCAGCTGCCAGCTCATCTCGATGTTCAGCGTTATAGTTCGGGTATGACAGATTAACCAGTCTGACAATGTCAGCCTCTAATTCTTGCAAAGTTTCACTGACTCCCTGTTTTCGTGTTCTGAGCTGCATGCGATGGAGAGCTTGCATATGACTTTCCCCATATCTTACTTCTAAGGCCTCCATAATCTTGCTGTAATCACGCTCTGTCGCTGATAATGTCTGCAAGATTTCAGCAGCTGGCCCCTTCAATGCCCATATAAGCGCATTTGCTTTTTGCTGGTGATCAACCCCAGTTGTTGCTATCTCAAATTGCATCTTAAATATCTGGTACGATGTAGATCCATCAAATGCAGGTGTTTTCACTCTAGCTGGGGCTGAAGTAGTTGATGGATTGATCATGTTACCTGACTTCCCTTGTGCTATTTCTTGGCGTAATTCACTTGAAAGTTTGCGTAATTTCTCTTCATGTTCTTCGGTAACTTTCCGCAGCTCCCTTTCCACGTTGTTGATTTTCACCTCTGCACTGGATATACGTGACTCGATTACTTCACGTAGACTTTCTTGCTTCGCCATCATATCAGCAAATTCTACTTTTTGTTCTGCTGCCTGTTTTTCTTGTCGGGCCATCATATCAGCAAGTTGTTGTTGTTGCTCTATTTTTTGTTCGGCTGCCTGTTTCTCTTGTCGGGCCATCATATCAGCAAGTTGTTGTTGTTGCTCTACCTTTTGTTGTTGTTGCTGTGCCATCATTTCTTTCATCAACACCATCATCGGATCAACTGCTGGGGCATTCTGAACTGGAGCTTCCTCCGGCTCTATGTCTATGACCTCTGTGTTTTGGCCTGCTTCTTCTAAAACTTTACGCAGCCGGAATGCAAGTTCTGCCTTCGTTCCATGGATTGGAGCATTCCTTTTCTTCAACTCATCCTTCAGCTGGGTCTGGCTGAGATCACTAATATTTACTGTCTTGACCATTGTTTCAATAATCCCACTTCTGACACCACTGTAACGACTCTTCGTTGGTTCTTTTAGATTATTGAACAAACACGACAGTAAAAGACAGATCTTTAGTTAACAGAATCTCAAACTTTATTTGTCATCAAATTACAGCAGCTTCCGTTTTTCCTTACAATAAATTCCAGGGTCTCCAATTTATGTACACTAAACTTCACCGCTTTTCCACAATTTGAATCAATAATATTTGGAATCGTAAAATCTGTATTTACTATTCCACTAAGTTCAGATTCTTTCTCTATTAGTACCCAGGCTCAAGTACCACCGATTATTCCTTATACTTGCGAATATTTGTAAAACACTTTCAATTGCAAAAGTAAAACTGACTATCTGATATTTTTGTTTGCTTATTTATATCGAAAAATAAATAAATCGAAACTTCTATAATCCACTAGAAATCAATACTACGTAGTCCGTACATCTGAAATAGGCCACACCTGTTTTCATTCATACTTGCATTTGTATTAGCGAACTCAAATTTAATTTATGCAAAATGTATTAGGTAACTCCTTTTAATTCATTAATGTAAACATTTTTATAACAAATTTAATTTACATTAATTTATGCAATACAATTTGCAATACAAGTAAAAGATTGAAAAAGGAGTTAACTTTTAACTAATGAATGAGTAAATAAAATTAACCCATTCTGGACGAAGTTTATTACAATATGTATACATAACAATATTCAATAGTTTACTGTTTAACTGTAATTTTTTTATGTAGGGGTGTGACAACCCCGCATAATTCAGTCCCTACTATAGACATTTGAGTTAAAGTGAGAAATCGCATACCACTAGCAGTAGCAGTGAAGTATCACTAGCATATAGTGATATTTGGTACGCATATACGACCTGGTGTGAAGAAGCTAGTCTACACCTAACTCTATATCTAGGTTTTAATCGTTGAAAAGCATAGTGCGTCGCATGATGAAGGAATACATTGTTAGCTGGATTATTGGAAAACCCAATTTTAATTTTTTTACCGCAATTAAAATTTTTAAAGAATTATAAACTATGTAACGGTGGACTCATTACAGAGGTACCACTGTATTTTTTGGTTTGTTTTCTCTTGGTGGGGGAATTCAGATCGGAAGGAAAATCAAATTATAAAAGAAGAATAATTAAACAAATATTCAGTATACGATGGTAGCTCAACCAGTATACCACATCTATCAAAGTCCATTTGATATGATGTGGTATACTGGTGATGTTGAGCAGTATAATTATTAAATCGAAAGAATCATGATTCGAATTAGAACTAAATCAATTATATGTGATGTAAATGTAAAACATAGTACATATTTGAAATAATAAAAAAAATGTTAATAAAAAAATATTATAGTGCAATGTGTACTAGAAAATTTCATTTTAAAGAAAAATTAAATTATTTGTTGTAAGATCGAGTTTTTTTATTTGTTTACTTGTTTGTATTAAGTGAAAAAAAAAGTTTCTGCATTGATGTTGTTGTTCTCAGTTCCGAGACTGATAAATTAGTTAATAAAAGAAATTGTTATCAGCTGTTTTCAATGGTGATAATTTAAAGTTATGGAAAAAGATAAAACTAAAAAGCGTTGTTATTATCTACATTTGGCTGAATATTTTTTTTTTTGCAACTGCATTTCTGATAGAAAAACGTAGCAAAGATCCAACAACATAAGTTGGTGCCGTATTCGTAAACAACGATGGTGAAATTGTGGGAATTGATTAAAATGGATTTCCAATTGGCTGCAGTGATGATGAGTTTCCATGAGGAAAGGAATTGAATACCTTAAATAATAAAATTTGAGGTGGTGCTTGCAGAAGTGAATGCAATTTTCAATGAAAATTATTCGTGTATCAAAGGAAGTACAATGTATGTAGCATTGTTTCAGTGTAATGAGTGTGCTAAAGATATTTTATAGCAGCGGAATCTTTCCAATCAAGATATATTAAAACATGAAGAACAACAGAAGAAATAAAATATGTAAGCTATTTTTTTTTATTTAAATTGTATAATTTTTGATTTTGTTTTTCTTATTCATGTTAGATTCACTAAATTTATAGTTGTTGTTTCTGTGATTTATAAAAAAATGATAAGAGATTTCCAAGGGAATGTTTGGTGTGATAAATTCAGTGTACAGGCGTAATATCAGTTTTAAGATAGTTTTTTGTTGAGCTATCCGGTATAGATTAAAGACAATTGTTAATAAAAGTCAGATTATTATAACTAATTAGCTAAAGTATATCAATTTTTTAAAAGTGGAAAACTGTTTATTTTATTATGTGATAGGATTTATTGTTTGGTATCTAGTCAAAGTTTGAAAAGTAAGATTTTATAAGTGATGAGAATTTCGGGTGCATTAATCTGTACATGTTTGTTTCACTTATCGCTCAAACAAAATGGGCCAACTTCCATATCCTTTCGAACTCCTTTGGTAGCTGCAAACATCAAATAAAGAATATAGTAAAACTGAATAGTACTGATCGTTTTCTATATATCAATATATCTATGTTCTATTTTGCAGGAATTGGCTAACTATAGATTTGCGCAAAATGATGACATTATTGAAGATGCAGAAAATGCGAGTGCAACCTCAGAAAGGCAAGAAGTGTCAGGGTCTTATACCCAAGGTCTTGTACGAGAACAAGACCAATACCACATATTTGGTTGTTATGTTGCCTCGGAATTGAGGAAGTATGGGGATAAAAAATATGGTGTGATATTGGCCAAAACAAAATTTGACATTAATGGCGCACTGTATGCTGCCGATGTTGAAAAAATCAAAATAGATTCTCAATTAAATAAGTTGTTTTCAAAATTTTTATGGTGTTTTACTTTCAATATAGCCAGGAACGGTATTAACAGATATTTGGCGAATATAAGTGTTATTTTTGGCAAGGCCGAGGTACTCCCGATGCAATTTTCTCGATAAGGATGATTTTGTAAAAGTGTCGAGAGTTCAACATGCCTGCGTACTAACACTTCATTTATTTCAGGCAAGCCTACGGCTCTCAAACGAGAGACTCTATGGTCTGCTCTAATATCAATGAGAATTTGTAACGTCCGCTATATTCGCCTAAACAACAATAAAACCAATTCATCTTCTTTTTCTAATTCAATAAAAATATATTTCAATAGTTTCAGTTCACTTTTACATTAATAATAATTTTAAAATTTGCTAATACTTAACGGCTAGTTAAATTTCGAATATACTATAAAAAAACAAACGAACGTACTCAATTTTATTTCCAATTCTAACGAACAGATGTCGTTGCTAATTTTTGTTGAATCTTTGGTATTACACGATTTGATTTTTTGATTGGAAGATGTCAAACAAAAAAATCACATTTTTTAGATTCAATTCAGTTTTTAACTTTGAAAATTTTTTGTTGAAAATTCCATTCCATTTTGGTTGCTAAAGATTAAAACATCTCAATTCAGTATTGTCTTAACAAAAAAAAAAAAAATGAAATAAAAGGAAACCACATTGAGTCAGATAAAAGTCCATTTTTTATTCTGGATTTGATGAATTCTTCCAAGAAATCATATAGATGTTGATAATAGAAATAGCAAATAATAAAATTGAATTTGTGATATAAATAAAAAAGTTTTTATGGTGAAAATAAATTAATTAAAATTCGACTAAACAAGTCGTAAAGTTGAATCTACAGTTTTCACGTTTTAGTTTTATCTTAAAATTTCATGAATGGTGATAGTGGAAAGGCAGAGATTGATATTGATTACGTTAGTGGAAAGGCTGAGATTATTATTGATTACGTTAGTGGAAAGGCTGTGATTATTATTGATTACGTTAGTGGAAAGGCAGAGATTGATATTGATTACGTTAGTGGAAAGGCTGAGATTATTATTGATTACGTTAGTGGAAAGGCTGTGATTATTATTGATTACGTTAGTGGAAAAGCAGAGATTGATATTGATTACGTTAGTGGAAAGGCTGAGATTATTATTGATTACGTTAGTGGAAAGGCTGTGATTATTATTGATTACGTTAGTGGAAAGGCAGAGATTGATATTGATTACGTTAGTGGAAAGGCTGTGATTGATATTGATTACGTTCGAAGGAAAGGCTGAAATTTGTTACATGATTGATTACATTGGTGGAAAGGCTGGAATTTGTGTTATCTTCAGTGGAAAGATTCCAACTAGTTGGATCCAAGGAATCTAATCAAATTGAAGACATCATTCATCAGATACAACAAAATAGTTAAGGTCAGATCTATTATTTTTAATTATTATATCATATACGTATATTTTAAAATGTTAGAATAAAGTTCATTGTTAAGAGGTTCCCCAGATCTCAGAGTTTGTCTGAGACAATCCGTGCATCCCGGGTATATATTTTTTTTATATATTAGTTAACAAAGGTCCAGAAATAACAAATTCCTGGTTAACTGGTATCACTAGCAAAATGACAGTACAGAACTCTCAATGCTGTGTACGAGTATAGAGAACGAAATTTTAGATTTTTTTACGTTCGACTCCGATTTAAGACAAGGT
Source organism: Diogma glabrata (assembly GCA_963693315.1). Taxonomy (NCBI): domain Eukaryota; kingdom Metazoa; phylum Arthropoda; class Insecta; order Diptera; family Cylindrotomidae; genus Diogma; species Diogma glabrata. Next base: position 54,563 of record CAVNZG010001550.1, read on the forward strand.
GATGCTATCTCTCCTATACTTTTTAATTTAGCCTTGGAATATGTGTGCTTTCAAAAGAAATTATGGGCTAACAAGAATATCTTGTCAATACACTCAGTACAGATGATCGCTTACGCTGATGATGTTGTCATTCAGGGTCGAAGTTAAGCTGTTATGAGTGAGACTCAAGTCGCTTAAGAATGGTGCTAGAAAAATTGGTCTTCCAATTAACTACGATAAAACCACACATGTAAATGTTTGAAGAGAAGTTAAGAAGAAAGATTTTATGTGCAGCGATGAACGAATTGAGAGAATTGAATCTTTTAAATATTTGTGATCAATGCTTGACTCAAACAACAGCGTACTTACAGATATCAAAGTTTGTCAAAGATACCATCAAAGATACCGTTTGTGTCAACTTGTGATTAAACTTATATATGTATATTACGATTAGCTTTTATGTGAATATTAAATTGAGTGTATTGATTTATAGATGGTAATGAATTCAATAGATAGTTGTTGATCAAAGTTCAAAGAGAAAGGAACATAGGCACGTCAAGGAGTTGTAGATTGTTCAGTTTTGTTTTGTTTTTTTAGCGCACTAAATATATAAAGTTTTGTACGGTAATTAATACTCCTAGCATAAAGAATCCCCCAAGCCTACTGAGTGTCCTCCATATTAGTGCGCGGCTAGAAGTAGCGTTACAGTGCATGTTAATCAAAATATTCGTAGAGCCATGCTGTATGTAGCTTTCTCAAGGGCGACGTTAGCTGCTAGTTTATTTATTGTGACCGAACAAGGTAACTTTAAACTACTATCGACTGCATTACACACAAGTGCTGTTTCACTAGAGATACAAAGGCTAGAATCTACCCGTCCTTTGGTGCCAAAATATAAATTGTTACGTGAAATCTTGATAAATACTATTCAAATCATATTTCATAATGTTCAATCGCTTCGTAAACGTACACCAGATGTTCAGGTAGATCAAATTATACAAAACTCCCACGTTTGCCTTTTTGTAGAGAGACATGGACTTGTAAGGAAGATGATATTGGTATTAATGGGTTTACACAGATGGCAAGGATAGATGGTGTTTTATCTAAACAAGTTAATCGTGGTTGGGGTTCTATGTTCTTAGTTAGGTCGGACATAAAACCACTAGTACTTATAGATAATCACCATAATTCTTACATTCTACCATCTAATGGAGGTTATTACGAATGTTTAATGTTCCAAATAGCTGGTGTTCAAATATTGTCTGTATATAGATCACCGTTATGCTCAGTAGATACAAGTCATACAGTATCAATCGACTGTCTTAACCATGCCCTCTTTAGAACAAGTTTGATTTCACCATTGCCACCAACTATTATAGTATGTGACTTTAATGTTAACTTTAACAAAAAACCCCATTAACTTACTCTCCAATTATTTTCAAGAAAAAGGGTTGCTGAGAAAAATTTATGAACCGACAACAGTAGAAAATACAACAATTGATAATGTTTTTTCCAATTTAAACCATTTCCAAGGTGTAATTGAATCTTTCTTTAGTTACCATAAACAGCTATGGATAAGATTTAACCCCATGTAATATTTTTAGTGTCATTCCAATCAATTTATCTTATCTAAATTGAAATTTATCGTCTATGGTCTGGCAAGATAAGACTTTACAACAAAACCTTAAGGTTGAACAAGCGTATCAGTAAGAAACTTTAACGAACTTAACGCAAGATGAAAACTTAATAATCCACCCAGCGAATACTTTACAACTTTGCAGCTGTCAAAAACTTTAAACCTTTTTATAAAAATTTAACGTGTTTGTGTTATTTTTTTTAAAAACTTGAAACAATCAATTGTTTAATTATTTATAGTGACCTTATTTTGAGGATATTGTCTTGATCATTGTCTTGATACCATGTATATCGAAAAATTTCCATTAACCACCCAAAACCCAGTTTCAGCAATTCCCACGTATTCAAAGCAAACATGGTAAGCAACAATATCTAAAATGTATAGATTTTCATACAATATCGAAAACTTTCAATCAAATTCGAATAAAATTCACAAATAAGCAAATTCCAAAAGCAAATTCTTAAAACTCGTTAAACGATATTTCTTCCAAAATTACAACAAACACAAAAATTCGTGTAACTTTGTATAAAAATAGATTTTTTTATTCAATCAATCAAATATATTCAAAATCAAATAAAACAAATTCCAATTAATTTCCAATGTAAAACGGAAATTACGAAATTTGATAATCTTAAAGAAACTAAAAATTAGCACAAATATAATAAAATAATTTTGTTTACATGATTGTCAACTAAGCAAAATTACATTTTTTCATCAAAAATAGAAATAATTAAATTATAAGTGGTAATGCCGTGTCTTACCAGAAAAAAGAAAAAAAATATGTATTATCTGAAGTAAATTAATTCAATATTATACTCATCTTCGTTTGAGTTGCAATTAGTTGGTCTCATGAATATGCTCATTCAATAACCTATGTAGCTCTGAAAAATGATAATATTAGTTTGAACCAATGTAAGTATTTTAAATAATGTAAAATTATACCTGCTATTCTAGTTGGTCAATTAATTTTAAGTACTCTAATTAATGTAAAATTAAACCTGGTATTCAAACTGTCCATTAAGATAAACAACTATCATATCTGATCTGTCTAAATCGATAATGTAGAACTCATTTTATACTCACCATTGATTGTGTTCTCCACTTATTGTTCATAATAATGAGTGCGTGTAGTTTTGTTAATACATAATCATTCGTTAAGTATGAACCAACGTAAGGGTTGGTAGTATTTCTTTTGTGAAACATGTTTTAGTTTGACAGTTGTTATTTCTATGAGATATTTGGTATATAAGTAATCAATTTGTTAGTCTAAATCCCAGTTAATTTCTGTTCAATCAGTTGTGTTACATTAAATTGAATAAAGTAGTGCCTTATGATTACTTATAGTGATGTATCATGTGATAATAGGAAAAAATAATAAATTAAACAAATAAATAAAAATTAAGGGATTTGATTTTTTAAGTAGTCAAGTTTTTTAGTGTTTCTTGGCCAAAATTGTGTCAATTTCCACCAAACCACCATGCGGTTTTAATAAATTGCTTCTCTTTTTTCATTAGTTGTAACCAGCAGCAGGTGTGGACATTCCGTCTCAGTCTCATCAAAGCCCTGCCTTTCAAAAATTAAGTTTCCGTATACTAAACTATTATTCAACTATTTTATGTGGAAGATATTGCCGTTCTAGGCTTTTCTACAATTACGCTTCGTATACTTAAATATAATTAAACTGTTTATTTGGAAGATAATGCTGTGCTAAGATGTTACATTCAACCTTGTACATAATCATCGATAGCCGTACTGTTTATATGGAAGATATTGACGTTCTAGGTTTTTCTAAAATTACACTTTGTACAATCAACTCTAATTAACCTATTTACATGGAAGATATTGCTATGCTAAGCTTTCTAAATCTAAACTCCTATATAATCAACGACAATTAAATCATCTCTATGGAAAATATTGCCATTCTAAGCATTTCTTAATGAACGTCGACATCAACAACCGCTGTTGATTCAATTGTACTGAATAGAGCTATATGAAGAGTTTGAAAGAGTCATCACCATCCACAAATCGCAGTTATTGATATTATAGTAAAAAATTGTGATTCATTAGATGGACAACGAATACAAGAAATACAATAAAAATATATTCAAAATACAGTCCATTTTAGTCAATAAGTTTTGATTGGCTAATAAAATTTAGAAGTTTATTATAAAACCCAGAGGAAATTCAACGAAAGTGTCAGTCAGTTTTATTAAAAATACCTCGGTCGACGCGAGAAGGTTTTGGTTACCTGTTAGGTTTGTAATGTAGACTGGAGCATGATAATGTAGAGCGGTAAAATTCCCGATTTATTCAGTGTCTGTTTTCTCATAAGTCATCATTTTGATTAACATACGTAGCTCATAATAGTTTCTCATCCATCCACAATCTATAGTCATACTAGCAGGACCCGGCGTGCTTTGCTACGCTTATAAATAAAGCTTGTGCACAGACATTTTGTTGACGTAGTAGCAATGATTTCAAAAAGTGGTAATGAGAATAATCGCATAATTTTTAATTTATCTTTTTAAAAATATGAATGAAAAATAATCAACACTCTTACTGATCAGTTCGGATATATGAAAAATTAGCGATCAAATAAGTTTTCAAGTAAGCAAAAAAAAATTTAAGCAACTTGTTGAATTAGTAGAGGTGTGTCATCTCTATATATAACATAATACAGAACATAAATAGATTTACAAATGTTCGCAGTACCCATATGTTGAATGTGCTGAGTGCTCACTAAGAAAAGAGAACCTACAGGTTTCTAATGTTCAATTTCTCGATGCTTCTGCAGGTTATACATTATTTGTTGTGGCTCCATTGTTGGTTCAGATATAGAGGTTATCTAGTTTTATGCCTCTATTCTATCTACGCAACATAATTGTCCATACGAAAATCAATCCGTTCTACATCTAAAGCGCGCACTTTTAATGATTGAGCGTGATCTTTTTTTATGGTGATTGCAAACATCAATTTAATTGACAATTGTGATCTTTTGAATTGAAATGCTAATCACCCGTATTGTACTTATATTAAACCTAATCATCAGTATTGTATTTATATTAACGACGTAATTTCACATTGACCGACGGAGCAGATCGATTCGACGGTAGCATTAATAATTGATTGAGAACTAAGTTCGCTAATACTACGCACAGATCTTCAATCATTTTGCTATATAGGACAGGAAATATCATCAACCATGTGCGATTTATATTTTTTTCCATAACGTTCTTGTAGATGAAGAACAGTAAGCGGTCAGCATGATTTTAAACATAGCTCGAACTTAGTTTGGAGGTGAAGTGCTGCACGTGTCATTGATGAATGATACATACATCCCAGTGCTGCTTCATTGTAGCACGCTAAAACTGAAATGTTGCTTTTATTAAAGTACTTTCTAGCTTACGTATTTGACTGATTTGACGTATATACCGTATTCCAAGTTTATGTGCGATCTGTATGTTCTTTGTAGCAAAGGATTAATATGGAACAACCATCCATGTTTATGGAACTATTTCCATGTTCCCGTTTCGCATATCTATATATTGTTACCTTACCGCCATCTGCTGCGGCTCTTCTTTTATATAAAGGATCATCGTTTCATGTAACTGAATTTCGTGTAACTGACTGAATCCTTGGTGATATCACTTTGCGTACTTTGGATTCAGTGGATTCAGTGTTCTGGAAAGCTCATGTTACATATTTTTCGTCACAACTTCCTACAAATCTTTATCGAAGCTGGCATCGGATATTTGCCGTGTGCATTTGAGATGATTTTGTGTGTGTGCGTTAGTTGTGAATAACCGTCATATTAAATTGGCTCTCGCAAATATACTGGTACTTCAAAGAAAAGCTTGGTTTGATTTAATCGAATGAATATTAAACGTTCTGTTTCGAATGTTTTTGCATACATATCTACAATGTATTGGTGAAACAATTGACGGCATTTCCAAATGTGGAAATCTTCCCCTCGAATCATTAATCCCTCTTTTATTGACAAAAATTATATCCCGGTTGAAATTTATTGCCGACTTTATTAATTGTCACTTCGTTTATTGTCCGAGCATTGAATCTTCTCATATGTTCTCAAGCAGGCGTTTTGTCAACCTGACCTATTGAAACTTATATATGTATCACATACATCATGTCAACTGCTGTTTTGAACAAATGCACAAAATCGTTTTTTGAAATCTGGTTTTCAAAAAAATTATCAAAATGCCATTCCGTGTAGAAGTATTTGGTAAAATATACAATAGAGCCAATTTCCATGCAATGAGCAAAAATGAAATAGAACATTTTTATGACCGTATGTATATAAATGTATGTACAAATGTGTTGAATGGTCTAGTGGTTAGCACTACTTCCATTTAGGTCAAAGTGTTGTTATACAAAGTCATTAACAAACATAAACACACTGGTTACACAATAACACTGGACACTGGAGTGGTTATACAATTAACCGGTAATCAGCAAATATGGTTGATAAATTGGACAAAACTATATATGGATCACCCATACATAACTAATCGATTAAATTAAGTCTTTAAGTGAAACTCGACCATAAAAAGATTGAATTGAGATTAATGCAGGTGAGGAGCGCTTGTCGACAGCTTACATTCCTATATGAAACGCATATCGCTAAAAAAAACTATATAATAACCTTTCTGAATGCAACATTGTGTCCAAATTTTAAGAGAATCGATCCAGTACATTCCTAGATTGCCTATTTTGAACCAACGAACATTTGCATTTGTATTTATCATATATAGATATGTAGATAGAAGATAGATAGATAGATTAATAGATTGATCAGTTGTTGACTACTGAGAATTGAAGAGTATTCCAGTACTAATATCGCAATTAAAAAATGGAGGTTGGTGGTAGAAGGGGGAAAATAAGGGATTATATGTATTTTGTAAAGACAAATCATAAAAAAATAAAAATAAAAAATTTTTTTCTGAAAAATACAAAACATTTTGGGAGGGAGGGCCCCCCTTATCACTTATGTGTATAAAAAATAGTTTACGACCGATTCTCAGACCTACCGTATATACACATAAAATTTCATGGAAATCGATCAGGCCGTTTCGAAGAAGTAATTGAAGAGTATTCCAGTACTAATACCGCCATTAAAAAATGGGGGTTGGTGGTAGAAGGGGGAAAATTAAGGATTATATGTATTTTGTAATGTCGAATCATAAAAAAATTAAAATAAAAAAATTTGTCTGAAAAATACAAAAAGTTTTTTGGGGGGAGGGCCCCCCTTATAACTTAAGGGTATAAAAAATAGTTTACGACCGATTCTCAGACCTACCGTATATACACATAAAATTTCATGGAAATCAGTCAGGCCGTTTCGGAGGAGTAATTGAAGAGTATTCCAGTACTAATATCGCCATTAAAAAATGGGGGTTGGTGGTAGAAGAGGGAAAATTAAGGATTATATGTATTTTTTAATGTCAAATCATAAAAAAATAAAAATAAAAAATTTTGTCTGAAAAATACAAAAAATTTTTGGGGGGAGGGCCCCCCTTACCACTTAAGGGTATAAAATATAGTTTACGACCGATTCTCAGACCTACCGTATATACACATAAAATTTCATGGAAATCAGTCAGGCCGTTTCGGAGGAGTAATTGAAGAGTATTTCAGTACTAATATCGCCATTAAAAAATGGGGGTTGGTGGTAGAAGAGGGAAAATTAAGGATTATATGTATTTTTTAATGTCAAATCATAAAAAAATAAAAATAAAAAATTTTGTCTGAAAAATACAAAAAATTTTGGGGGGGAGGGCCCCCCTTATCACTTAAGGGTATAAAAAATAGTTTACGACCGATTCTCAGACCTACCATATATACACATAAAATTTCATGGAAATCAGTCAAGCCGTTTCGGAGGAGTTTAATTACAAACACTGTGACACGAGAATTTTATATATATAGATTTTCATATAGTTTCCGTACATAAATTTGTTCTTAGCATAAAATAATTAACAATAATATTTCTTTTACGATCCCCTATTATTGACTCATACTTCGTTTTCACTCGCCTTACGTTACCATACTGCTAAAATTTGAACTCTCTAAACACTAACCGTACTTGATCAACGAAGTTGTCAAACCTCAAGACAGCTGTGCATATTTGTCCAATCGACGCTCTAGACAAAATTATTATCCTACAATTCGTTTTGCATTCGATTTCTTATATGGGTATTTTTATCAAATTATCTTTCCGTTATGGTTCTGAATTTCACTGTAGTACTGTTGTAAGTTGTTATTTTGTAATACGTAAACATCATAAAATCGATTAAACTTACGTTTAATCCATTCTAATTCATTGATATTTCTTACTAGTGTGTTGGAAATAATTTGTTTCGTCAAATTATTTTTGCAATGTTGAGTATTACAGAGTAACAAACAGTTTTGTTTTAACGAAAAAAAGGTCCTAACATTTGTTTACATAATGTAAATTAATTTCCTTGCATCAGAAACCCTTTTTTCGAGTTTTTCGATATTAAAGGAATTGCTATATAAGGAATGACTATACAATTTTTCAAGCTCTTAATCGATTATTCTTATTGGATTATTGTATTGTTTGTTTTCTTGACGTTTACGATTGGTGTGATGGCGTACAATTAATCATCTAGAAAAACAACAAGCAAAATCTCTCAAGAATGAAGATGGATAGACATTTTTGTTGCAGGCTAGTGATAATTGAGTGAATTGTGATCGACCAGTGAGGATCGTAATCATTAAAAATTTATTAGAAAAACCAAATAGCATGTCTTACAAAATAATACAATTACCAGCAGTCATCACATCTTTGATCGGAATTTTCTTGTGCTGTCAGCTTTGGATATAGTATGGTGAGTTGACACAAATTTAATGTTTTAAAACAAGAAAAGACTGTCGCAGGAATTAAGATGAATAGTCTTTTTTTTTTGGTGATCTAGTGTTAATGTTATTTATCGTGATTAGTTCGTGTTAATTATACTCTTGCGTCATATGATAATAAAACCTGCTATAATTTCGCTCCAAAATAGTATCATTTTTTTTATTGGAACAGCTGTGATGAAAATCTTCACGAGTTGTGAATCTAGATCATACTTTGGGTGATTTGGCATAACACGACTCGTAAACTTATGTTTTGTGGATTTCGAAAACCGGAAATCTGATAGTCTCGAATGATCCATCGCATTTAACGTATGTTAAACGAGCATAAGATATTAGGAAATTTTGAACGCCTCTCACGCCGAATCGTGAACCTAGCTGTATTATTACCCGTTGTGATGAACCAAGAAAAATTTTGTTGTGCTGTCATATACACTATCGTGTATATAAATAATTTATTCTAGTGACTTTGTTTGCGTAGTAAATATAAATAATAATTAAAGTAAATAGTATTACCTGTGATAATCCAAAATAAAAGAAAAAAATAAAACAATTCATGTTGTGTTTGTACTAGCTGTAGTAAAATAAAAAAGCATTATTCAAATATCAAAAAGAAATTATAGTATGCACCCAACTCATAACCTCAATGCTTAGTGGTTTCAATTTACGATCATAATTTTTTGTTTGTTTGAGAGTTTGGGTGTGAATTAAGTAACTGTAAAATAAAAACTAAGAGAAATAAAATAAAAGTACATCAACCTAATGTATAACTTGAATACTTGCATATTGAATACTTGAATACTTGAATTTTTGAATATGTGTATATATATTTTTTATATTGAATACTTGAATACTTTGAATTTTTGTTTTCAGATCCAGTATTATGCTCCATCTTCAACAGCAGTCTCGGGTTGAGCAGGCGGTAATCTTATTTAGTGTACGGCCGGGCCGGCTTCCTTGATCGTTGAATTTCTCAGGACCGCATGGTGAAGATTTATCAGGATTAAAGAAAGTAGATGAAAGTAGCTCTGTAGATGAAGAGGTTCAGGTAGAATATGTAGATCAAGAATTTGTAACGGGCAAGATCTTCCCTGTAAGTTGTGCTTTCATTTCCGTCCTCTTTACCTATAGTAATATACTATAGAGAGCTTCGAAGTCACTGTTCTTCTCAACCCAATTGTGTGTAATAACACAATCATTTAAAACACTTCTAAAATTTCCTTCCGGAAGCAACGTATCAACTTATTTTTTCTTAACTTTAATTTTAATTTTTTTTCATAATTATGAAAATTCCCAGAGAAATAATTGCGGAGTAGACCATTTTACCGATTAAAGAAAATTTATGCTGATCGGATTTTTTGCTCGTACTCAGAAATTTCAATTGTTTTTTTTAATTATTCAGTTAGTTGGTAGTTGGCATTCGAATTGTAAGATTCATTCAGTTTTGCAATATGGAATCGAATGGAACACTTAGTATTTTTCTGGGAATGTGAGTTGGTTTTTGAGTCGGGTTGGATCAAGTTAGTTGACTAGTGAGATGATTTTGGTAGAAGTGAAGTGTCTGGTCGTGAAAGTGACCATGTTGTGGTAAAATAAAAAGAAAAAAAATTAAAATTTAAAAGTAACCAATTATTTAAGTATTAACCAAGAAAAAAATTCTCTTTAGAAATTAACTAATTAAGTGTCAGTAGATTTTGTTGGTTTTTAATTGAAACCGTGGTTTGATAAAAAGAAAGGAAAATATGACTGATAAAACAGTCAACAATAGCATTAGTAATATAATAGTTATGATACAGTGCTAAGCTTAACAAACTTTGGGTGAATATAGTTGAAGATAAAGAATAAAGAAATAGTTGAAGAACAAAACTTTAAATACCTATGTAGTTATATTGTTTTATTACAACCTTTGGTGGCAGTGGATGGTGTCGAGCTGTGTACAGTGATACTCTCTTTGATTGAACTGGAATGCGGTAAGGTGCTGTTATGATACTGGATTGCGAGTGAGTCCACAGCAATAACCGTTGAAGCGTGGTGGATTAATAGCTTGGTGAGTTGGGTTTTCTATTATGATAATTTATAATTCTGTCAAAATGAAGTGTTAACGTAAATTTAAAATTGGGGAGAGTTGTGAACTGTCAGTTCTCCCTTCTGGAGATCTGGGTGGTGGTTTAAGGCACGCGTGATGTTTTGTTTTATTTAAATTTCTTGTACAGAGGTGGGTCTAGAACCTTCGCTCTACGAGCTAGCGGCAGGGTTTTTTGGCGTGCAAGACCAAATGGTAGACCTTCACGGTCTACCAGAAAAACCTCCTACTACAAATTCCAGGTTGAATATTTGTTGGAGGATTTTAAGGATGAATTAGATGAATTTGTTTCTAGCGACAATTTAGAATCGACCATAAAGAAAGGAAATTTAAACATGCCTGCTCAGGTAGAATATGTGGAAGCTATGGAGATGGAAGTAGAATCAGATAATTTGAAAGATATAGAAATTAGGGTGCTGAAACAGCTTATAGAGAAAAAGGACAAAACAATTAAGGAAATAAGGTAGGAAAAGGAGTCAATGAAACAGAAGTATTTCAACCTTTTAGGTAAATATAGGAGGGCCACTAGGAATAGGATAAAGATATTCAATAAAGATCAACACCAAAGGTTAGCAGAAAAAAAATGGGTTCCTTGGATGAAGGCCACCATCAGGTCTTCACTACAAATAATTTGCGAGTGGCAGAAGGGTTTTGCAAAACCCTGCGTTATTGCAACTGATTTTTTCTTTCCTATCAAGTTATTTATTTTGAACCCTTTAATTTGTTTTTTTTTTGTATATTTCTCTTTGTCCAACTTTTGAAAATTCTTGTTTTACAATAAAAAATAAAAAAATGAAGAGAAACAAAATTGGTAAAACGAGAGAGACACCATGATTTTTCTTTTGATTTAATAAGCGGTTTTTTCTGAAAAAGTTTAGCATTATATTTTTGAAAACCTTCCGGGATAGTAACAAAAAAATAATTGTTCATTTAAAAGAAATATTAGTGATTATAATATAAAAATAATTAAAATGTTTAGTTTATAAAATATTGTTGGTTAAAACTTAAAACAGTTTAGTTTATCGAAATAATGAACTATTTTTATTTGTTAAAATTTAAAAACAAAACAAATTTTCATCCAAGCCATCTTGGTTTGTTCAATAGTATAAAAATAATAAAAAAACTTTTAGTTGATTTTTTATCAACTAAAAGTTTTTTTATTATTTTTATATTATTGAACAAACAAAATTAAACGAAATATTATTGTCTGTTAAAACTTAAAGTAAAACAATTTTTTTGTTTTAACCAAGCCATTTTGGTTAGTTCAATTATATAAAAATAATAAAATAATAGTTATCAAAATTAAATACAATATTACTGTTGGTCTAAATTTAAAACAAAACAATTTACCGTAACGTCGAGAGTTCTAATAAATAATATTAAAACCAAGTCTTATTCTTTTTCCGTTCAATCAAAATATATTTCCATCATTTCATTTCGTTTTTGCAATATTAACAACTTAAAGAAATTTTCAAATAATCATAACGACTAAATCAAATTCAAATATCACAACAAATAGATAAAAGAACTCATCATTTATATGTTTTAATGAACAGATATTGTTGCTCAACGCTGATTCATTTTTTTTTGCTTAAGATATGATGTGTCAAAGTAGAACACATTTTTGAATTCAATTCGTGTTTAAGTTTTTAAACAAACAGTAATGATAAAAATTTATTGTGATTAGTATACTATAATCATTGAAAAGTATTAGTTTTCTTGTTTTCTTGATCAGAAATTGTTTCTTTTAAAAAAAATTAGTGATACTTTTTTGTTAAAATTGTAATGATTTCGATTGATATCTCAATCAAAAAATCAGACGCTAGTTTTAGATTGCCTAAAAAAGAGGCATCATCTTTGTATAACATAAACTGAAGTTCAAATATATATTACATTATGTGTATCTTTGACATTAAATACCATGTTTCTAATTGAAAAAAAAAGAATGTGTAAAACAACAAAGTATCCTGGTGGAGTTTTGTGAATAAATAAATTCATTGATTTTTATATTTTAAAAAGAAAAAAACCAAATAAAAACACCGCAAGTTTTTTTTTCCATTTCATCCATAAGAATTCTTTCTTTTTCTTTGAAGGTGAACAATTGGTTTGTTTTGGTTCAGGAAATATAAAAAGGTGGGACAGTTAGGATGAATGAACTGTTTCTTTGGTATACCGTAATCAGTTATCAACAGCCTTGGTCCAAAAGAGAATGAGAAGAATTCTGAAATTTAATGAATTATGTTAACGTGATCATCTATTTTGTTTGTGGATTGATATGGAAATTAGATCGAGTGAAAGCGGAATAACGCAAAAGGAAGGAATATTTTTTTGATTTACTCTCACTTCTGAAAGCCTATTTAGAAGACAGCAATCAGCTCCGACAAAGATTAATAGAGAAGTCATTTTTAACATTATTACTATTATTATTATTGAAATTATATATGTTTTTATCTATATTTGAAATGTCGAGATAATCTCTCAGTGAGAGATTCCCAAAATAATTTTAGGATTTGTGTGGGGATAAATCGTATATCCCGGGTGCGTTTTCTAGGGTAATTAATTTTATAATAAATTGTTGATAAAAGTCCTAATCCACAAAGTTACGTGGGTAAAACATTACTTTATTAAAATAATAAAATAATGAAGTTTGTTAAAAGAAAATATTTGTTTATCAAGTTATTTAAACATAATACAAAACATAGTTTTTTTTTGTTAATCCACCCAACATTAAAAAAATTCATACGGATTGTCTAACAAATTATCCTACAAGGGAAAAGAAGATTTAAGGAATTCAAATGAAAATTTGCCGTGTTGGATCTATTTAAATTTTGGAAGTAACATTATTAATCACCTATTCAGTTCAACAAAGTTCATTTTTCGGAAACAACAATTTTAATAAAAAACGGAACTCAACCATACGATGTCGTCTTCATCATCAATCATTGCTTCACACAATCAAGTGTGATAGTATTTAGATAAGTACTTAAAATTATTTATAATTATATAATTATATTTTTGTTGATCTTAGATTTAGTTTTGCGAATTTGTTTTGAGTTTTCTTTTTAGTGAACAATTATTAATGTTTTATAATATATTGGCATTTGTGTAAATTCGTATTAATGAAATGAAGGAAGGAAATCATGGTTAACGGCTAAAGATCCAATAGGGTTGAATGAAGTTTGGTGCGTAGGTGGATGATGAATCGTCAAAGTCAGAGTGTATATAGAATATGTTTTAACATTTATAGTGGTCTATGCAGGATTCGTCGACGGTTCCAAAAGAATTCACGCCTTCTCTGAGCGTTAGCCGCGCTATTATGACCACTTGGAGCCGGATTCGAATAAATAGCTAACAAACTGATACTTCAACTGCAGAACCTTCACTGTATGTATCAAGGGGATACAAATGCTTATTAAAAAAAAATTACCGCTTCCATCTGAACGAATCTTAAGAAGAAGATTAGAAAACTTTCATTTTCGGGAAGGTGTATCTGATGATATTTTCAGCTTTTTAGAATTAAAGGTTAGTACAATGCGTGAGGAAGAAAAACACTGTGGCTTATATTTAGATGAGATGAAAACAGAAAAGGGACACGATTATGACCCATCAACACAAAACTTTGTGACGTCTGGTTATCTTTGAATTAGATAATTAAAACACATTTGCAACATTACGAAATTATTTACAAACATTTCAAACCTTTCCAATATTTCATTCTTTTTACTTCTCAATAAAAAATTCATATTCAATTTCTCAAAGAACTAAAATTTTCAAATTCAAATATAACGTCCAAACAACTAAATAAAACGAAAACAAATTATTAAAGGCATCCACAATAACGAAAAATTGAACGAAGAATGTATTTTTTGAATGTTGCTAGACTTTGTGTTTGGTACACAAAAAAAATGAGAAAAAATGTCAATGGCGACATGTTGTAATCAATTCGGTTTTTTACTTGTGGCATTCCATGTTTGAATTCGGAAAAAAAACCTTCGCTTATTGTTTAAAAGTTTTAAAAAAAATTTTATATTAAAAATAAAAATGGTAAAAAGAATAAAATTCTGCTTTTAGCTTTAGAAGCAAAAATTAAATAATAAAGAAAAAAAAACAAAGTTTGCTATTTAGTAACCTTAAGTTATTAAAAATGCATACCGGCATATTTGTATAAAGTAAATTTGATAAGTGAAAGATCATTAAATTAAAACATAAGCAATGTTATTATATTATATATGTTTATATCACAATAAATGAATTCGTCAGTCTAACTAATATGTGGTTACTATTATTTTTTTTTGGAAGTGAACTAAACTTTGTTCCTGCTAATCAATTATATATGGAAAGTGGTGAAGATTTCTGTATTTGGTTAGAAATAGTCCCAAGGTGTGACGTATTTCTAGAATAAAACATCTTGCTGTTGTTTGACTCAATATAAATGGATTTTTTTTACATCAAATCAATTTTGGAATGATAAAAAGCATCAAATCAACCAGTGACGATTAAACAATTAAATTTGAATTATTGAGAAGAATACATATGAGGTCATATGTACATTTTTACATCGAACCAAGGAACAATTAGGAACAATTAGAGCCATACCAATCAACCATAATCAAGATGAGTTTATATTTTTTTATTACTTATGTATATGTATGTATACATCTTTTTTTATTCTTGCAGATTTAAATGTTAGGCTGATGTAAATCCTTTTTATAAGTGGTTCCCATAGATCCATATTCGTCTGTGACAATTCGTTACCGGCTATTTGTTCTAGTTTTATTATAAACAATTTTTGTAGCAAAGTCCAAATTGATTCACCAGCTGAACCAACAAACAGTCATAACAACTTTGTAGGAAAAACCACTCTACCTATTAGTGATAGGAATGCAAGCAATGCATTAGTTGTTATGTTAGCAAGTTATAAAAGCAGATGGAAGCAAGTAGTAGCATACCACTTCACAAACGAACTCACTAATGGTACTCATCTTCACTTTTTAATTTTAGATATAATAAAGCGTAGTGAGGGTTATAGGTTTGAAAATTAGCAGCATAACCGATATGTGCAGTACCAATTTACAGATGTGGAATGAATTCCAACTTGCGCACAAAAAAAAATTCTATTTTCAGTTCCTGTCTACACCCTATAAATCCCGCTCGCAGCCTTTCTTTTTTTGCTGATATTCCACATATCTTAAAAAATCTTATTCAAAGTCTTACCAATAATAAATTTTTCAAAATACTACATGCCCTTCAAACCAAGTATGATTTACCTTCTAACGTTATTAAAGAGACCACATTAAACAGTTAGTAGATTATCAAAATGGGAGCATTTTCAAATTAGCTCCTCGATTAAAGGAATACATGCTCCACCCCAATACTTACCAAAAAATGCGAGTTTTTGCTTCCTATAATATGATAACGCAGGACGTTTCTGCCGGTTTAGAATTTTTAGCTAAAGAAATTAATGATCCCAGCTTGAAAACCACAGCTTGGTTTTTAAGATTAGTTCATACTTAGTTTTCATTCTGTGCATCTCGCAGAGGCTCTTTCGCGCTTAGTTTCTCTCGTATGGATAAGTATGAAAGCGCAAAAGTTTTTTAAACGATTTTATAGAAATTTGCAGGGAAATTAAAGAAGGTGACAAAGAGATTTGGGCACCTTTTCAAACAGGGCTAATTTTTTCAACTTTGTCAGTGATTAGAACATCAGAATTTCTCTCAGAATCCGCAGGTTATTCGTTTTAACCAGTCGATTTTCCCAAGATTGTGTCGAAAACCTCTTCAGTAGTGTTAGATTAAAGCAGCCGAAACCATCAGCTCTTAATTTTAAACAAAACTTAAGGCTTATCTGCGTGTCCCAGTATTTAGAAGATGGAAAGAATAGTTCATACGATGAGGATGATAGGGAATTTTAAGATGGTTTCTTAGATTACTTAAAAAACAAGAGCAGTAAAGAAATATTAGAAACCGAACTCTTCGGATTAGAAGACTTAGATAGGCAACGAATAGATTTTGTTCATTTAGATAATAAAACTGGAAACGTTATTTGTAACATTGCAGGGTATATTTTAAATTTGGTAAAATCTAATAACGTAAGTTGCGAAAATTGTTTTGATGACCTTTTGACTAAAGATTTTAACACCGCGTATAGCAGATTTGCTCGTCTAAAGAAATATTCCACTTTGCCCACGGGAGACAAGCTACTTACGTATGCCTCACGACAAGTTTTCGAATTTTTTATATTAATGGAGAAAATATTTATAGTGTTAGACCAGGTTATTAGTTATTCTAGCAGCCATTTCCGACCCAACCTCATAAATTGTTATTTAGGGATAGACCACACATTTGAGGGTTGCCACAATATTAGGAATAAGATTATATATAGGTTCTCACTTCTCCGTCTAAAAATCAGTGGC
The DNA here is from genome assembly GCA_963693315.1 of Diogma glabrata. Taxonomy (NCBI): domain Eukaryota; kingdom Metazoa; phylum Arthropoda; class Insecta; order Diptera; family Cylindrotomidae; genus Diogma; species Diogma glabrata. Next base: position 71,564 of record CAVNZG010001550.1, read on the forward strand.
GAAAAACGAACAAGGGACGGAGGCATTTCGTTTGGACGTGCAGCATTAGCTGCAAATAATTAAGTTTTGTGATATTTAGAGCGCTGACATTGTGAAATGTTGTGATATTTTTTCGTGATACTTTTTTAACAGTATTTTTATTTATTTATTTATTATTGTTATTTTTTTTTTGTTATTGAAAACATTTATTTTGTTGATGCTTTCAAAAATATGCTGACCAAAAATTTGAATTTTTTTGGCCAATTTGAATTTATATTTTAGGGCCCGAATTTTTAAAGTCTAAAGTTCGTGAAGAACACTAATTTATTTTGGTTATTACTTGGAATTTTTGTTGTGCCAGGATTGTTGCTTTTTTTGCTTTGAAAGTGATGGTTTTGGTTTCAATTATAAATTCATTAATTTTCTCGCTATATTTTTGTATGCGACTGTGTCGCTATATTTTTGTACGCGACTGTTTAAATTTTTTTTTAACTTGATTTGTTTAATTTTACCACAACAAATATTACATGGAGAGGGAAACAAATCTGGTAATGACTATAAAAATAAGAAAATTTCAAACGAAATAGTTCAGTATACGATTGGAACTCAACCAGTATACCATATCTATCAAAGTCCATTTGATATGATATGGTATACTGGTGATGTTGAGTTCAGTATAATTTTAAAACTCAAAAAAAAAAGTTTAATTTTTAAAATTCAGTAATCAATTAAAATTTAAGTCAGTTGAGTTCGTTTTATAACTTTAAAATTAAAAAGTTTGGTAAATGATTGAAAGTTGAATAAAGATTATAAGGAAAAAAATCAAAAAAAAAAAAAAAATTATAACATAAAAGATGTATATATGTGTATATATTTACTGTGATTTTATTAACTGTGATTTAATATAATTAAAATATATTTTTTGTTAAATGTAAAGTACAATAATCTTTTTATTTATTAATAAATGTTAACAAAATGATTATCGCATGTAAATGGTCGAACAATTCTATCAAAACGTTAAAATACAATATTTTAAAAAATATTGTTGATAATGAAAAGTTACAATAGTTTTCATGGCTTTCCAGTGATAAACTGATATAAATATATTTTTTGGTAATCTAACTAATGATGAAGCTTTTCAAATGAAGATTCGAATTAAGTACATGAATGAAAGTCTAAAGTGCAATGAGAAATATGAATGGGAAATAATAATGACTTGTAATGGAATAACACAAGGGAATCCTGTCGTTTATTTAACTATGTTTTATACGGCGGGTTAATAGTGGATTTTCAGGAAGACGCTATCAATGTACAGCGGATCAATATTCAACGTTCAATTAATGTAAGCTTTTTATATTTTATTTGTATAATAATTTTTGATTTATATTTGTTTTTTTAAATTATTCTGCTGTTAGCTAATTAATAATAGGTATTTTTATCTGAAGCATAAGAGATTTCTGAGTGATATTTGTTTGTTTGCTATAAAGTCAGTGTTTTCAGTTTCAAACAATGTTTGAGCTATCTCCGGTATAAAATAATAAATAATAGTTTCGTTAAAAGTTCATATTCCGTTACATTTTTATTTTTGGTTATGCTTTTATGAATATTTGTTCTTATATTTTTTAAAAAATTGTTTTAACTTTCTTTTCCCGCACTAACACATTCTAACGTCCTACCCTCCACTCCCTGACGAGCGATATCTCTAATTTCTCTTAAAGCTTCCCGCGCTGCTCGTTGGAAAGTTACACATCATATATTTAATTTTGCCAAGTATTGGAAGGAACCCTGTATATTGATATGTAGCTGACTAAATTAGAGAATGCCTACACCACTTTCCTCTTTTTACTAACAGAAAAGTAAGTTTTTTTTTTCCTAAGAAAAGGATATAAAATTGTGTGGAAAGCCGCTTTCAGGGTGGAACCCCGCAGTCACACAAGCTACGAGTATAATAGCAATGAATCGATTTGACGAATATATAGTGTCTGTTAGCATATGCTTTTGTATACGTATCCCAAATTTGTAAGGCCTTCTACCAGAGTGTCAGTCTGTCTGTAAAGACAATATGTCACAAACTACTGGAAAGAATTAAAGGAAATGAGAGGTTTCACTACTTTAGATATGAAATTATTTTACCTTAATCCAGTTTATCAAACCGTTTTTGAGATAAAGCGAATTTCTGGAAAGGTTTGAGATTGTTTTGAGAACGGCTGAATTTTTTTGGGTACCTACAACTTCAATTCTAAGAAATGAATATTTGCAATTTCCCCAGAAACGAATAATTCGATATTACCATACTAACAAAAATAAATACAAAGCCAAATACAATGAAATTCTATATATTTCCGCCTTTTACCGTAAGTCGATATCCTTCAGTTCTAGAGAAATTTTACAAAATGTATAAAAAACTTGAAAATGAAAAATGACACAAAAATTGAAAAGAATATGCGGACATTTATTTATATCCAGGTCCCAGGAGAAGGGGGTCTTTTGACCCGCGTCTCTTAATTTAGGGACCCCCAAACAACACTATTTGATACTACACCAAACAATCAAAAGTTTATTTCGCACTTTTACGTAATTTACTAATTATTTTTAATTTGGGGAAAAAAACGTTTTGGGGGTACACCTTTTTTTAGGAATTTTTTTTTTGGTGGTAGCATATACATTTTCTTTTGTACATATATTTTGTAATTTTTGTACATATTTTCCAATGTACATATTGTATATAATGTACATATTTTTTTTTTATACAATGTAAATATTTTTTGTACATATATTTTTGTAAATACGATTGTACATATTCTTTTTAAATAGTTTTTTGGAATTAATTCGTGTGTTAGGTTTAATAAAATTCTTTTCTAAGCGGTAAGCCTAACAAGCCATCCATGGAGCTTCAGTCCTTAACGATTATGTAGTTCCTAGGTCGCCTATGACCATAAGGGTTATGCGATCGAAGAACATTGGTTTCTTCTCTTCATTCGGCGAGGAAGTTCTCGGGACGAGGAGTGGTGCTGCTGTGTTTGTACTTAAGTGCAAACAAGGTTGGCATGATATATATCAATGATATATATCCGATATATATCATTGATATATATCACGATATTTATTCCCTGATATATATCATGATATTTATAAAAAAATAAATAAATAATTATTCCTACCTTAAAGTTAGAAAATCTGTTAATAGTCACAGCACTGCTTGCAAAACGCATGCCAAATCGAGGTAACCTGGTTCAGCTATGCCAAGACCATAAAGCTGACATAGATTCTGACAAAACTAATCTTATGACAAACATTGTAATGAATGCTAAACATATGCCTTGTTATCTAAAGACAAAAGCAGTCGCTTTAGACAGACTCAAAGAGATAAAACGACTATTGCCGTTGTAGTTGAAATTTCGCATAACCTATACAAGGTTGTACAACTGGTTCAGTAATGGTCCATTAATGGGAACCAGTAACGCAGCAATGGCAGAGTACTGGCAACCATGCCTTGGCCATTAACATAATTATACTGGATGATAACTTAGGGCAATAATCGGCTGCCATTCATAGGTCAGAGAAAAAAACAGCAATGGCCCATACAAGGTTGTATAGTGTGGCCAGTATTGCAGCAATGGCCAATGGTATCATAGGCAAATTTAAATAAATTAAATACAAATGGATTTCATAATTTAAAATAAAATAAAAATGTCTAATGTAAAACATTATAAATACATTATAAATAGCAAAGTACTGTTTAACATTAATGGGCCAGTGCTTGACCGTATTTCAGGGTCAGTCAAATCCTGCTTGGAAAACTGGAAGTCGATCTTAAACTAGAGCAGCCTTTCGAAGTTAGGAAGCTTTATCGAAGAAGATTTATGCTTGGCCATCGATTTTTAGGTAAGTAAACTTTACAACAACCACCAAAGAGAAGAAGCATATATTTCCTTATTCATATATAATTATTTCAGTCTTCATTCCATTTGTAATGGCGCTTTTAACTGAATCTACACCATTTTCATAATATGTATTCCATTCTTAGTTCAGAAATATACCACCAATGGTGTGGTGGAATGGAATGACTACCCAAGCAGGGGACTCCAGAATTTGAAAACGACCAAGCACTAGTCCATTAATAGTTAACAGGACTTGACTTTTGTTATTAGGCCAGTACTAAAATCATTCATCGGCTGATCTATGGTTAACAGAAAATAGCCAGTATTTAGTTACCTTTGAATGGTTAAGCACTAGCCCATGAATGGTAAACAATACATAGCTATTGTTTTGTTATTGGGCCATTGCTGGAACCATGAATCATCCGATCTACGGTTTATAGAAAATTACCCGTTTACTTTAAATGGCTAAGTAATGGCACGTTAATGGTTAACATCAATTGGCTTTTCTTATTGGACCAGTACTGGACCATAAATTGGCCGATTTTGTCATTTGGTTAAAATACGCTAGAGTGTTATCCATTTCAGACATATACTTATAGTTTGAAAAATTTCACCTATAGTTTAATTATCGCATCTCTGCTGAAATATATGTTATGTTAAAATTGGTATAAGCTTAAAATTTTTTTTCTCTGAACACTTTTACTTTATTTTAATTATTTTGTATTGAATTTATTAAAATTTACGTATGATATATTTTTTTTTAATCTGACCCTGAAATTGTTGCCAGTATTCGGTCATTGCTGCAATACTGGTCATCATTATTGGTCTGTTACTTGGTCTGTTACTGGGTCAGTTGTACACCCTTGTATGGGCCATTGCTGTTTTTCTCTCCGGCAAATAAATGGCAGCAATTTATTGTCCGAAGTTATCAACAAGTAAAATTATGTTAATGATCGAATCATAGTCATTGTTGAATTACTGGTCGCCAGTAATTGACCATTACTGGACCAGTTGTACAATCTTGTATAGGTATTGATGATGCAATTTGGCCAAATAAACAAGCCAAAGCAAAGAAAGTAAACGTATTCGTCATTTGGACTTGTGCAATTAAAGATAGACGAATAGGCTTGATAAATTGCCGATAAACTCAATTGGAGTTGCCATATTTTAATTTAGTTTATAGGCAAAGAGGTAAGAAACGAGGAAGTGATGCGCTGCACTGCATTCAAGTGTGAAAAGGGCCATATATTGAATAATATTTAAGATAAACAACTTATTCAAAAATAAATATCAGAACATGATATATATCGGATATATATCTGATATATATCGGATATTTTGATATTTATATAAATATCATGATATTTGCCAACCTTGAGTGCAAACCAGTAGTACCACTCTTTGCTCAGAGGCTTCTTCGGTGTAATAAAGGGAAGAACCAATTATACTTTTTTCAGGATCAGAGGCTTCACCTCATACGAATTCAAAAAACTTACCTATTTTTTCATTTAGCTTTTCAATAGAACAATATTTTTATGGAGTTTAAGACTTGAAGTCTGGCGCTCGGGACCGTTCTCCAACAACGGCATTAGGTTTAATTGTAATTTATTTTTAGGTTAAACAAGCACAACTGGGTCAGTAGAAGTGGGCCTAAGGTCTAATCGTAACAGTTGTGATTGTTTTATTAGGTTGGGGAGAAATTGTTCTATAGAATCTGGTCGTTAGGGGCTTTTCTAGTCGGTTCTCACATGCATTATTGGAGTGGGCTCGCGAACGCGGGAATTCAAAGTTAAACAAAATGGCTATTGTACCATACTTACTTTTTTTTATTGTCTCCAGACGAATCTTGATTTTGGGAATCTCTTATCTAAATATTAAATAAAAATAAATAAATAAAACAAATTTTATTTCAAATTAAATAAATAAAAATTTTTTTATTAAATAAAATAATTTTTTTTAAACTAAATAACTTTAGGTAAATAAATAAAATGTTTAATAATTAAGCATTACATCAAGTCATAAATAAATATCTTTTATTTTTTTTTTTAAATAAATAAACATTTTGGGCCGAAACAAAACCCTTGAAAAAAACTGTAGGTTTTTATATTCTATTACCGTAAGATTTCGGTAAAAAAATTATTTGGCGCAAATTTGATAAATGAGTCATATTTTGTTTTACTGCAAAATAGCCAGTTTTTGTATTTTTGGATAAAACCAGTCTGGTTTTGTTCTGTTTATTTTTGATAAAACCAGTGTGGTTTTCTTTGTGTATATATTTATATTTTTATATATAATATATTATATATTTTATATATGCATTATACATATATATATTATATATGTATTTTTGCTATTGTTTCTTCTAATTCCTTTGGAATAGGATTTTGGAATTTTTTTTTTTGAATTTTTGGTGTTTCAATTCTGGATATGTATACAAAGAGACAGCAGGGGCAGAGAAGCTTCGATGGTAAAGATGTGGTGGCAGTCCGCTCCATTTTTAATGAAGCGCAGAATGTGTAAGGGCCATGTGATGATCCTAGAAGGCAGGTGGGTCGGGTCTACAGACCGATGCGTCTAGGGACCCGACCCGGTGATCGAGGCGAGCCAGACCCACATTCGGAATAGATAGTGGGAGACCTCCTGGAGCAGCTGATCCAGGATCTCCCTCTGTCAGAGCCGAATGTGGGCTGGCGTGAAAGAAGACGAATTAATAAAAATAGGACGTCAAACATTAAAAAGAGGTTAAGAAATAAGAAGAAGAAGGAAGAGTCGCTTGGTCGTGGAGATGGAGTCTTGCTCGTCCAAAGATATACTCAAGTGGTCTGAAAAAAATAATTATAAAATGACAGATTAACACATTTGGTAAATCAATTAGCTTTCAATTTTTTTGATATTAAAACCATTTTAATGCCAAGTTTAATTTTGGAAATTAAAGCATACGATTTTTTTTACGTTTTTTTTTTTTAAATAAGAAGTAATATAACAAATAGTTCAGTTTAATAATTTTCATTTCTGAAAAGTAAAAAGATAACAAGATAAAAATATATAAAATGACAGATAGCGACATGATTATCGAAGCATTTTTTTTCCTTTTGATTTCAAAAGAAAAAGTATCAGGCGATGCCTAAAGTTCTAATATAAAAATTAGAGATTAAAAAAAAATTAGTGATAATAAAGAAGCCAAGTTATAATTTTTGTTTATTCGTTTCTTTGAACAATTTTATTAAATTAATAAAAACAAGAATATAAGAAATCATTTAACGTGTTTAAATCACATATATATGTCCAAAAAGTTTTTTTTTGGAACAGCTAAGATCAATGGCAATTGGGTGTTCATATTAATAAAAACTATTAATACTAAAAGTTTGGACTGCATATTAGCAAATATTGGATACCATAAGCACAAATATATGGAAAACGATAAGGAATGAATTACGTATTAAATTCGGTTGGTGAACCTTGTTGACAAATCAAATTGATACACGGTGATATGGTGAAAGGAAATTGCAGCTCCTGCAATTGCAGCGCAATCGATCGCGCAATCGATCGATCGCGCAATCGATCGCTGAAAAGATTTAAAGAGAAATTGGTGCAAAAATTTGGGAGAACTTCGTATCCAGATCAGCAACAATCAGGATTAACCTAAGATAAGTTTTCTTTCATGTTAGCATAACCATATTATAATTTTTTTTATTGATCACACAATTTTCTTATTTTTAGTTAAAATGTTAGGCTAATGGAACCATAGAAGATAAAAGATTCCTGAAAACAAATTTAATCTGGTTAGACGTAAGTCATTGAATTTTGTAATGTTATATTATTTTCACTCATACTATCCGGCGTAAATTATCTCAATAGAAAAGTTCAAAAGCAACATCTGGACATTTTGGTTACGTAATCGAATTCAAATTTTGTAGGCAACGGCAACTCAACTTTATATGCTAATTTCTCAGTTGATGGTAAAATGAATCGAATGGCAATGGTATATTATTAAATTTTTTATCAGTAAACATATTTTTTTTCTATATTTTTCAATATACTTTTAATTTTTCGAGTCAAGTGGCCCTAACCTAAGAAGTGTACATAACCTAATTGAATTATTGTTTGACTATTTTCAGAATGGTGTTTAAGATAGTGCAAACCACCATAAAAAAAGCATAAAATCAGTCGAATTGTCCGTCGTCCCTGGCAAGTGGGAGGACAACGGCCGTTGCTATTTTCCGCCAAACCAATGGTCTGTCTTTCGTAAAAAAAAACAGGCTAATCAAAACCGAAGATTCTAAGCCAGATAAAAATTCGAGGTCGTACTTTAAATCGAAGCTAAAAGGGACATATCGATCGTACGAGACGGCTGAAGGCAAAATCCAAATCATGTTAACGAAATCGGACACGGATGCCGCCACCTCAGATTCGAAAACAAGTGCAGACCAGTCCGATTTGGAAGTACGAGCCCGTTTGGCATTGGCCAAACCGTCGGCTGCTGTCCCGAACTCGTATTTCAATTTAGTAAGTATTTTTTTATAAATGCCAATGAATATATGTTGCAATGAATATATGTTGTTTGCCATTTTTTGCAGTGTAATACGCCAGTGGACGCACAACAACAAAGTAAGGTAGTTGTGTTGGCTAATGAGTGTATTAAACCTGCTGTTGGCTTAACACCATCGCAAAGCACTGATTGTCTGCCACACACACCAGTGGATGCTAATGTGGGCATTGTAGTACCTGCTATTGGCTCAGCACCATCGCAAAGCACTTAGTCACAGGCACAAGTGCAGAGCGTTTTGAATCCGGTTGAGGATTCGGTGGACCAAACCACATCGAATGTGCAAGAGGTAGTGCGGATGGGGGCTGACGGGCAGTACTACTGCATTACAAACAGTACCGGGGACAATACATTTGCGAATTTGCTAACCAATTCAGCGATCCAAGAGTATTCGCAAATTCGTTTGTTGTAACGGTTGTCCAATTTTTCTCATTGATTAATTGAAACATATTTATTACATTTCAAAATCTATTTAATCATTTCTAATACATATATCATCTTTTCTCTTCTAAATACAAATTTCATAATTAATTCCTTTTTTTAACAGAAACAAACAACTTTTCAAATTCAATTAAAATCCCTAACAACTGAATAACGAAAGGTCAGAGATAATTTTTAAGATTCATTCAGGGTTTGTTGTTAAAACTAGAATAATCTCTAAAAAATTCATGAAAAGCTCAATTGTGAAAATAAAAAATGTTTAATTATTTGTATTTTTACTATTTTCAATTGACTATGATACAATAACGACACTTAAAGGTTTTTCTTTTTGTCAAATAAGTCTCATCTTTGTTGGTGACAATGATTAAATGGCGGATCGTCTAAATGTATCAAATTATAAGTTTTAATTAATTGCTGGCGAATCATAATATTAATGAAGGAGCATTTCTGGTTTCATATAGTGCACAAACTATTTACATATATATACATGTCCAGCATTTATCAATGGTCTTAATCAACAAAACGAAATAAGAACTATATTATTCTTTTAAGAACTATATTATTCTTTTCGAAGCAATCAAATACACAAGGCAGCAAGAAATTGATTTTGGAGCAAATTTGGATTTTTTTGTATGAAATTTATAAAAGGAATATACAGTGGAGAGCAATCGCAAGATTATTTATTGGGATTAAAAAAGGGAAAGAACTCAAGCGACACACGGAGGAACAGAAGTCGCTTAAGGAGACAACACATCAAACAACAACAAATTCAAGTAAACATTTCTTTTATATTTTCTATAAAAGAAAGAATAAAGAATATATAAATTAAGAAAGAAAAAAGAATATATAAATTATTGTTACCAATTTTTTCTTTATTTTGATTGTCAAATGAATTTTTTTTTTGAAATGTTAGGCTAAAAGGATTTTTTTAGAGATTCCCAAATGCCATGTTCGGGTGGAGACATTGGCGCTATCCCGCATGAGTTATATATTTTCATATATAAGTATTTTGTTAATAAAGGCTCAACTCGAGAGGTAACAGTGTTAATCAATTTTAGAGCGTATGGTTCGATTATATTCTACTTCTCTCTCTAGTCCCTATTGCCAGTCCAAAGAGGTGAATTGTACGTTTGAGGACTTGTGTTCTTGCCTTGAATGCTTTGCCTGAATGTTCTTGCCTTGAAGTGTAATTATCAGAGTGTTTATGCACAATACTGTTCCGCTGTAGTGTTTCAATTTCTAAAGACCTTGATTACAGACAGTTTTCATTCAGAACCAAGTTGTTTACGTTCAAGGTTCTCATTTTTTTTTAATTGCGTTGATTACGTTTGTGAACCTCCTAGTTCTGGCGTGGTGGTTCGTTAGTCAGTTGCCGGTCTCAGTATGGATTGTTTATATGCGTTCCTGGGTTTTGGATGGAGTTGACATGTGCTTTCTGTTTCTTGTGCGGCTACTTCAGCTTGGTTTAGCAACCGATTTGATTCAACTTTACAATTGTGTGCCACAGGGTGCTGTGTAATATCAGAGCATGAGACTCGTAATTTCAGTAACGTTCATGCTGGATGAATGTACGGCGTGGGTTCGAGCCAGAACTATACAAGATCTGAATTGTCCTTTGTTCGCGATTGGTTGAGTGTGTCCGATCGGAATTGGTCGTGAGAGTTGGTAGGCTTCTTTTCATTCTTCCTTGGGCGAAGTCTGGTGGTAGTGGGGGTCGTATTGGGTCTCACACAAAAATTACGCTTCGTCTTTCTGTCCCTTTTGACTGGTTTTTCAAAATGGCCAGTCTTGTTACGAAGCTAATACTCTAATTTCACGATAGTTATAAGGCTGATGATTCGTCTTTGTAATTGGGACTCGCTTTGCTTTCCCACCCGCATAGGATTTGCCTGGACCGAAATTTCATAATGATTTTCGTTTTACCCTTGTAAATATCATTTCCTGCATGAAAATGGTAATCATTAAACGTTGTGGAACTGGCATGCAATAGTTGTGTAAATCGCTATAGGATTTACTATTCCAAAACGGTTGTGTGATGTTTTTTTTTCTCAAATGTAATTGCTTTGTTTTTTCAAATTATAATTCTACTATATCCATATATAAATTTTACGGTCAATATTATACATTGGTTGTGGCCTCCGAACTTAGAGCATGATAAATCCTTAGTGGATGCATTATAAATGTTCTATAAGACAGCTTAATAACTTAGCGAAGACTTTTCTTTTTGTAAATCCTTTTTTTGGAGATAAATGTTCTAGAAAGCTTATTAATTTAGCGAAGACTTTTCCTTTTGTGTAAATCCCTTTTTTGAAAGTAAATGTGCTAGAAAGTTCATTCCGTTTAATGAATTGTGTTGAAAATTCATTTAGTTTGCCTATAAACACACAAATTTTCATATAGGGGACTCTCAGTTATTTATTCTTTTTCGATTGTGACTTGTCAGTCTCTTGTCATGTTGATCTGATCAGACTTGGATTTGACGTGTGATATTTTCTTTTGATTGTGTTTATTTGATTTATTTTAAAATTAAATTTATCATGGGAATAAGCTGTGAAATGAAATCAGCTAAATTTCATGGTGATAATTAGAAGTTGATTGTAAAGTTTTGCTTAAAGTTCCCAAATTAACCGCAAATCCTTGTCAGTAATGATTCAAATCGGGTGTTAGGAATATATTTCCCGTTTAGTGCGACGCTTGCAAACTGTACATGGTGTTGCGAGGTAACATGGAAATTCGTTTTGTGTATTTTCCCGATCGATAAGTGATACATGACTGTAAATGTCTTATTGTGATTTTTAGTGAAATTTAAGAAAAATTAATAACGTGATTGTAACTAAGCAAAATTGTTCTGATTTACTATTAGAAAAATTTACAAAAGAAAAATTATTTATTATATGTTATTGTTCTGAGTTACTGTAGGAAAAATTTACAAAAAAAATATATTTATGTGTTACAAATTAGTGAATCAGTAACAAAATAGTTCTGAGTTGATGTTAGCATAATTTACAAAAAAAATTATTTATTATATTGAATAGAAATTTTGCTCAATAGAAATTTTGCTCAATTAGAATATTTCCATGTGGCAAACCTTAAAAATTAATAGTGTGAATATAGCAACAATAATTTTAGTTCGCCATAGTATTTTGCTTTCTTGTTGTTAACTATTACCAGTCGGCGCTAGAGTAATTTTGTTCTCTAATTATAAATCCATTGTTATAAAATTTTTTAAAATAAAATCGAAAATAATCAGTAAAATACAGTCCACATTTTTTATAATTCATCAACATTTTTTGGTCCAGTCGATCGGATTCAACTAAAATAAATTAAATTTTGGATCACATGTGCAAATGGACATGTGCTCAAAATAAACCAAGGAAATGGTATTTATTCTTACAATATAAATAAATAAATAATAGTAAACTTTAGTTGGTGATGGCGTTTATGATATTTATATTATCATAAATCTGATCTAACTAAATATATTGTACTGTCGATTACTGTTTTTAACTTTTCTCACAACTATAAGTAAAAATTAAAAACAATTACAAGCATTAGATCCTATGAACAAGCGTTCATTTTATTATTTTTCCAAATATTTCTGGGATTGCATGTCCCCCTCTTCAGTGTCCTATAATTAATGAAATATTATGCTATTATTTACGAACAAAAATACACAAACAACAACAATCACCTTATTGTGGGCTACTTATCTCATTTTTTATAATACAATTGGTTCTAGTATGTTATAACTATGTATAGTTGACATAAATTGAATCAGAGTAAACAGATTAAAAACTTTTTTAAAAAACTAAAAATCACAAAACTATACTATGCGAATAAATTAACATAAAAACTTTAAAACAGAGTTTAAAAAAAGTTTAAAAGTTTAAAAACAGAGAAACAGCAGTCAACCACAATTCCGACATGGATTCCCTGAGTCCAGCATACTCACAGATCTGCAACCACATCAAGAAATTAACAGGATAACATAAACGAACAACATTACCGATAATATTAGATTATAACCGAATATTTTTCAAATTATTTTTCCATAGTATTTTTATGAGGTCCCATAATTGTTAGTTAATTATTCATAGATAAACATAATTTATTTTAAATATAATTGACGATACAAAATCTGTAAAAAAGAAAAAAAAACCGCCATGGCAATTGTCATAGTGTAAATCGTTGTCTTTTAGATATTTATTTAGATCAATTTTTTTAAAAAGTTTTTATGTTAATTTATTCGCATAGTATAGTTTTGTGATTTTTAGGTTTTTAAAAAAGTTTTTAATCTGTTTACTCTGATTCAATTTATGTCAACTATACATAGTTATAACATACTAGAACCAATTGTATTATAAAAAATGAGATAAGTAGCCCACAATAAGGTGATTGTTGTTGTTTGTGTATTTTTGTTCGTAAATAATAGCATAATATTTCATTAATTATAGGACACTGAAGAGGGGGACATGCAATCCCAGAAATATTTGGAAAAATAATAAAATGAACGCTTGTTCATAGGATCTAATGCTTGTAATTGTTTTTAATTTTTACTTATAGTTGTGAGAAAAGTTAAAAACAGTAATCGACAGTACAGTAAACTTTAGTGTTTGAGCAATATTTTAAATTCAATTCAAGTAATATTTTTTAATCTAAAAACATTTTACGAATCTTAAGTGTTTTGTTGCATTTCTCTGTTCTGCCATTTTGTTTCATCTATTGCGTATCACTTTTCAATAATTTTTAATTAGAAATGTCCGAAAACGAGGGAAAAATTGATTTTGTTGTGCAACAACTAGATTCTATTAAAACAAGACTAATTTATTTCAACGATCAGATTGAAAACGCACAAGGCACGAATATAGGGGAACTCCAATCATTGTTAGACAGATTAAAATTAAATTATACTAAATTTGATATTTGTCAATCGAAATATGAAGAACTGAAACCTGAAGAATTCAAGAGTGATGATAGAAATAAATTCGATGACCAATATGGCATCATCGAATAAAAACTCTTGTCATTGATTCATGCTCAAAGCATTTCTAGTGCCAACGTTATTATAAAAAATCCACCCACCGAGTATAAAGACAGACCTAATATGAGAGTAGTAGATATTCCCTTACCCGAAATACCTTTACCACGGTTTAACGGCTCATTGATATCATGGATCAACTTTAGGGATATGTACGAACAACTGATACATCAAAATACAAAACATCTTGATGCCCTCAAAAGGCTTGACATACTTGTCGAACACTGGGATCTCTTGCTTATTCACCATCTTACTGAAAAATTAGATGCAATTTCACGTAATTTGGTTGAAACAAAAACCGCAACAGCAGACGACCCAATGACTCTAACGGAGTTTACAAAACTTTTACAATAACGTGTCCGTGTTTTAGAAGGTACAACTAGCTCAATTGCAAGTAAGCAATCTACAATGGCTAGTTCACAACTGAATCAATTTAAAAATAGCCGTCAACACCAATATAAAAAACCCTTTGTCGAAAAATCAGGCACAGCTTTAACTGCCTCAATTGAATTTAAGTGTCAATTTTGCTCTGGGTTACATTCCATATATAAGTGTGATAAATTTATGGGTATGTCAGAACAAGAACGATTTGATTCAATTACAAATCAAAACCTATGTAGAAATTGTCTTCCTTCACATCCTGATTCGTTATGTCTATCTAAAGGTCGGTGTCGTAGATGTCAGCAGCGCTATCATACCCTACTACATTTAAAAAATTATAAATCATATAATTCAAACTATCCACGATAATCACTGACTCAGCAAAGTTGTACAAATACAGAACTATCAACTATGCAAGTTAATTCTGAACGACTACCTGCTTCAGAACCATCTACATCAACAACACTATCCAGCGTTTCAAAACCGTCAAATTTAAAAATCCAACAAGTCCTTTTGGCTACTGCCGTTGTGAACATCTGTGTGTTGATGGCACTAAAATTCCTGCACGTGTATTGCTGGATACAGGCTGACAATCAAATTTCATAACAGAGAATTTGTGCAATACACTACAGCTACGTAGGACTCAAATAAATTTTCCAATTACCGGTATAAATCAGATAACGAAACACATTAGACATAAAACGTCTCTAACATTGGAATCCAGAATCAACAACTACCGAACGGATCTTGATGTACTAATTGTTCCAAAAATAACGGACAATCAACCATTACAAAGATTCATCTTTGATCGAAATTCTTTACCGTCGGCATTCGATCTAGCAGATCCATCATTTTTTATTCCAAACAAAATTGATCTGTTAATTGGAGCTCAATACTATTCTGATATTGTTTTTGGCAAACAAGCTAAACTCGTTGATGAACTCCCACCATTTCAAGTCTCAATTCGGATGGATCATAATGGGTCCGATTCCATTGTCATTTCACGAAAATGCTTCCTTTTCTTAGCTATGTTCTGATCAGTTACACATACAATTCCAAAATTTCTTTGATACCGAACAAATCCATAACGCAAACACATTTTCCTTGGAGGAAAAAACATGCGAAAAAATATATACAGATCAAGTCAAAAGAGACTCCTCTGGTCGCTACAGTGTGGCTCTGCCAACTAAGCCAGAAGTCGAAAATCTAGGTGACTCAAAACAAATGGCAACACAACAGTTCTATAATCTAGAACGTCGCTTAGATAAAAATCCGAATATTAAATCAATGTATATTGATTTCATGAATGAATTTATTTCGTTAAATCATATGTCTCCAATTCATGATCAATCTAAAAACTCGTACTATATGCCTCATCATTCGGTTATGAAAGAAAATTCAAGTACAACCAAGTTACGCGTTGTGTTTAATGGCTCTGCCAAAACCACGTCCGGATTGTCTCTTAATGACATCCTTATGACAGGACCAACAATCCAAGACGATTTATTTGCGTTACTTTTGCGTTTTCGAAAACATTTTATAGCCCTATCGGCAGACATCGCCAAGATGTATCGCCAAATAAACGTTCATAAAAGCCAACGTCATCTTCAACAGATTTTTTGGCGAGCTTCTAAGGAAGAATCCCTTCGATCATACCAGTTGAACACCGTAACATATGGCCTTAACAGTAGTCAATATTTAGCCATTCGCACCTTAAAACAGATTGCAGTCGACGAACAAGATAGATTTCCAATAGCCTCTGAAGTGCTGGTCCGAGACTTTTATGTTGACGATTTAGTATCTGGAGCAAACGCAATTGAGTCTGCAATTACTCTAAAATCCGAATTAACTGCAATCCTAGCACAAGCTGGTCTCGATTTAAGGAAATGGTGTTCAAGTGACAAACGTGTCGTCCCAAACGAGCAGCAAAATACTTCAACTGCTCTTGGAATGCTTTGGGACTCCAATAATGACACTTTTCAAATGTCGTTAGAAAAATATAATAACTCGTCTACACCATCTTATACTAAGCGTTCTATATTATCTCAAATAACGCAATTATTCGATCCACTCGGTCTGTTCGCGTCCGTTATTTTAACCGCGAAATTATTAATGCAACGATCGTGGTCACTAAACATATCGTGGGATAGTGATGTACCTACATCTCTACTAAAAGAATGGACAACATTTCACCAGAAATTAATTACTTTAAATATGCTCTCTGTACCTCGATGTGTCATTCCGACTCAACATGTAAAATTAATCGAATTGCACTACTTTGGAGACGCTTCAGAACGTGCATATGGTTGCTGTATATACGTGGTAACTACAAATGAGGATGGGAAAAAATATTCACGACTACTCTGTGCAAAATCGCGAGTAGCTCCAATGAAACGACAAACGATACCACGTCTTGAATTGTGTGCATCATTGCTTCTGTCTAAATTATACACGAAGGTTCAACAATCACTAAAGATCAATTTTCAAAAGGTCACATTCTGGACAGACTCAGAAATTACACTGTTCAGGATAAGATCGTCACCATCAAGATATCCAACTTTCGTCGCCAACAGAATTGCTCAAATTCAGGAGTTAACTACATCTGAAAATTGGTCACATATTTCAACGGATTTGAATCCAGCCGATATCATCTCTCGTGGTATTATGCCATCTCATTTACAATCGACATCACTTTGGTGGCAAGGACCTGCATTTCTAACTGAAAATAAAACGGAATCTTCAATTGATTTGGATTTCAGCGATATAAATGATCCAGAAATTAAACCATCTATAAATCTATTGGAAGTTGACAAGATACCGAAACAAAACTACATTATTAACCAATACTCCGATTACACTAAACTTCTACGATTAACATCATTATGTCTGCGCTTCGCTAACAATACACGATCATCAAAGATAAATAAAATCACAGATTCAATTACGTGTATAGAATTAGACAATGCTCTCAACGTCATTATCAAGATTGTACAAGCGGAAGTATTTTCAAGTGACATCAAAACTTTGTAAACAACTAAAACTGTGTCATCACAAAGTAAATTTTTTCGTCTTAGTCCGTTTTTAGATGATTTAAACATTATACGCGTTGGCGGTCGGTTACATAATTCTCAACTGGTCTACAATCAACGTCATCCTATATTTGCACACAGGGCCACAAGCTTTGCTCAATGCTGTTCGCCAACGGTTTTGGATAATAAAGGACAAAAGCCTATGCAATAACATAGTACACAGCTGTATTCGATGTTCTCGAACTAAACCGTCATCCATTGAACAACTCATGGGTCAACTTCCGGAAAAACGAGTTCAACAGCACCGACAATTTGAAAATGTCAGCCTAGATTTCTGCGGTCCATTCATTGTGAAAAATAAAATTCGTTCAAACACAACATCAAAAGTATACGTCGCATTATTTATATGCTTCTGTACAAAGGCAGTACATTTAGAATTAGTGTACGACCTAACTACGAACGAATTCATTGCATCGCTACGACGTTTTATTTCAAGACGAGGGCGCAGTTGCAACATATACACTGATAATGCAACAAATTTTATCGGCACCAAATCAGAATTGAAGGATTTGCAATATTTATTTAATACAGAGCTTCACAAACACAAAATTTTCAAATTTTGCACCGAACATGGCATTCAATGGCAAACCATACCTGCACGATCACCCCATTTCGAAGGCTTATGGGAGTCAGCTGTCAAAAGTTTTAAATATCATTTACGACGTGTACTAGGTCACATTCAATGCACAGCTGATGATTTAAATACATTAATAATTGAAATTGAAGCCGGTCTTAACTACTAATGGAAGCCGACCTCTAACGGCGATGTCAAACGACCCAAACGATCTATCCGTTCTAACTCCTGGTCATTTTATCATAGGCGAACCGCTTACCAGTATGCCAGAGCCATCTCTTCTTCACCTGAATTATAATCGTCTTTTCAGATTTTAAAGACTTCAATATGCCATGCAGCAGTTTTGGCAACGAGTATTTGACCGAACTACAGCATCGTCAAAAATGGAATAAAATTTCTACCAACATACAAATAGGATCGTTTGTATTATTGAGAGAGGACAATGTTCCACCAATGAAATGAGTGATGGGTCGTGTTATCACTTTACACCCCGGTAAGGATAAACTAATTCGCGTGGTTACCATTAAAACACAATTTGGGGAGTTCAAAAGAGCGATTACTCGTGTTGCACTATTACCACTTGAACCACATACAGAAATCGAATCAACGGAAAATCACACATTTAAATATCACTAAAACTATTTTATCTAAAAGACACACACTATCGATGCATTAATAATAGAATTTAATTTGTTTAAGTATTACAAAAAAACAAATGAATTCATAGTTTTAAGAGTTTGACGTTTAGAAATAAAATATAAATCAATTCTAAACAATTAGAACCCTACAATTGTTGTGCAAAATAATTTTAGTGTTTGGTTTGTATAGCATCCAATGTACCTAAATTTAGTGTGTTCATAATCTTAATTAATTTAAGTTACATATTTTTTATATAATATGAAAACATTATATGTAAATATCTTTATATATCTAGGAATAATTAGTTGCTATGATTCAGAAATTGATATTTCAGGGGGCCCGGAATGAATAGAAATTTTGCTCAATAGAAATTTTGCTCAATTAGAATATTTCCATGTGGCAAACCTTAAAAATTAATAGTGTGAATATAGCAACAATAATTTTAGTTCGCCATAGTTTTTTTGCTTTCTTGTTGTTAACTATTACCAGTCGGCGCTAGTGTAATTTTGTTCTCTAATTATAAATCCATTGTTATAAAATTTTTTAAAATAAAATCGAAAATAATCAGTAAAATAGAGTCCACATTTTTTATAATTCTCCAACAATATGTTATAAATTGTAAATAAGCAAACTTGTTCTGCGTTACTGTTAGAAAAATTTAATGTATTTTATGTGTTACAAATTAGTGAACCCATAAACAAAATTGTTCTGAATTATTGTTATTAAAATTTACAAACAAAGAATATTTATTAGAGGTTATCAATTAGTGAATCATGTTGATCCTGATCGATTATATCCGATGTAAATGATCTGACCGAAAATTACAAATTCGGGTGTAAGACTAGTTGATTTCATAATATATTATATGGCCTTGGAGTCCAGTGCGAGTAAATCTAAACAAACCGCAATTTTTAACTTTAAACCGTTTTTAACTTTAAACCGTTTAAAATATTATTATGAATTTCCAAACATGATAACAAAAATCAAAACGTTCATAAAAAATTGCGATTCGTGCCAAAAGAATAAATATGGTAGATATACCAAAATTCCAATGGAAATCACTGATACTGCAAAAACTCCTTTCGAGCGAATCTTTTTAGACATTGTTGGACCGATTAATCCACCTTCACATTCACAAAACAAATTCATACTTACAATTCAAGATGATCTAACGAAATTCTCACAAGCAATACCAATTCCTAATCAATCATCGACAGTCGCAAAGGTTTTCTCAGAATATTTTGTTTGTCAATACGGTTTACCCGATGTTATAGTTACTGACCAAGGGTCAAATTTCATGAGCCAAGTTTTTAAAAATATGACAAAGTTATTTAAAGTTAAACACATAAACTGTTCTGCCTACCACCCCCAGTCCAAGGGCTCACTCGAAAGATCTCACCGAACATTATGTGAATATATTAGAACATTCACAACGAATGACAAATTCAACTGGGATTCTTGGCTTGTTTATGCTATGTTTGCATATAATAGTACCCCCCCACACATCAACAGGCCTTATGCCAATCGAGTTACTTTATTGTAAAGTTCCAAATATTCCGAATTCTATTAAAAGAAAACCCGAAACTATAATTACAATGATTATATTAGTGAGTTGAAATATAGATTACAAAATTCATGGGAGGTAGCAAAAAATCGATTAATTGAGAATAAACATAAAAGTAATAGTCTAAGATCCGGCAGGATTAGTGCGCTCATCGATTTTTTGCTAAAACCAAATTTTTATGTATATTTATAATTAGGAGAATATATATCTACCAGGTTGCCTATCAAAATTTGGCCGCCAGTATTTTTAATTAAATTATTTTTAATTGATTTTTGCGAAAAAATTTCGTTCA
Organism: Diogma glabrata; assembly: GCA_963693315.1. Lineage (NCBI taxonomy): Eukaryota > Metazoa > Arthropoda > Insecta > Diptera > Cylindrotomidae > Diogma > Diogma glabrata. The sequence goes on from CAVNZG010001550.1 coordinate 91,988, forward strand.
CTTGTTTTTTAAATAAAATATCGTCTACATCACGGCAATTTATATAAAGATTCTAAAAATTCACGGTTGCCGTTGCGCACCTGGCCGCACCTCTTCACAGCCTGGTGTAAACAGGTATGATTTCGATAAATTTATACGTTCATAACGTACATTGATTAATTCTATATCAAATTAAAGCTAATTTTTTTCTATTTATTATCATATATGGTTGCCTAGTTAAATCCGGCCGCAAATAAGGGTTGCTGGCTGTTAAAGATGATAAATATTTAAGGTAGAGTGAAAGAGAGTTAGCGCGTAATATCATTTGTCAGACGAGGCGATATATAGACATAGCGATTGCCAGCTGTGCGACGATCTTAGGCCATTGCGCATGCGTCGAATGTTAGTGTTCTCAACCACCGGGGAGTAATAGAGACGACTTAATAAATACTCCAAAAAAAATTGTCTTTCTTTTCAAAATGACAAATTTAAAAGTTACAACAAAAAATGGTAGAATCCTAGTTTATCCCTCCAAATAAATTTGCGTTTTTTTTTCAGATAATTTTTTTTTCAGATTAGGTCCTCTGCATCCTAATTATGAAAAAAAAAATTTGCGGAAATGAGGGGGTCAAAAGTTATAAAGGATCAAACTTTCAATTTTACCTTGGTCCCCCCTTTGGTTTTTTTTTAGTTTTTTTTTTTCTTTTTTTCCTTATTTTTATTTATTATTTATTTATATTTTATCACACACTAAAATATTAAAATTTAAAAAAATACCTTGGTCACCCCTTTGCGCCGCAGGGGGGACCAAGGTAAAATTGAAAGTTTGATCCTTTATAACTTTTGATCCCCTCATTTCCGCAAATTTTTTTTTCATAATTAGGATGCAGAGCACATAATCTTTCTATTTATCTGAAAAAAAACGTAAATTTATTTGGGGATAAACTAGGAATGTTCGCAAAAAATTAATATTGATTTAACTCTCTTTCACTCTACCTTAAATATTTATCATCTTTAACAGCCAGCAACCCTTATTTGCGGCCGGATTTAACTAGGCAACCATATATGATAATAAATAGAAAAAACTTAGCTTTAATTTGATATATAATTAATTAATGTACGTTATGAACGTATAAATGTATCGAAATCATACCTGTTTACGCCTGGCTGCGAAGAGGTGTGGCCAGGTGCGCAACGGCAACCGTAATTTTTTAGAATCGTTATATAATTTGCCGTGATGTAGACGACATTTTATCTAAAAAAACAAGTGAACGAAATTTTTTCGCAAAAATCAATTAAAAATAATTTAATTAAAAATACTGGCGGCCAAATTTTGATAGGCAACCTGGTAGATATATATTCTCCTAATTATAAATATACATAAAAATTTGGTTTTAGCAAAAAATCGATGAGCGCACTAATCCTGCAGCCGGATCTCGTACTATAAATTCGTATATGACACAAATGTAAATCCGAAAAGCTTTTTTGTTGGGGATCTTGTGTTACTACGTGACGAGACCGGAAATTCTAAAACCAAACCATTATGGCTAGGACCATTTAAAATAACCAATATAATTTCTGAGGAAAACTCTGAAATTGAAATCAACAAGCGGTGTAAAATAATACATAATAATAGATTGAAGCACTACAACTTTAATTACTCTGACGAATGATTTGTGTCTGTCTTTCGATCGGTAAAAAAAAAAAGTTATGCAACAAATATTCTGTTAAGAACTAATACATTTCAAAATTTAAAATTTCTCAAAAATCAAATTTCAAAACTTTTAATTTTTTTTATTATATAAAATAATCTTTAAAGTTAATCATTTGGTTAACTTATATAAAACATTAATTAGTAAACATCTGTATCCCAAAAAATAGTAAAAAAAAGTAAAAAATAAAAGCTATTTGGGATAGAGGTGTGGTGTAGCAATGCACTAAAAATGTGCAACGCATACACCTTATAATTGTATAAAGAATTTTTTCTATTTTGCGTCTAAAATAAAGTCATTTCGATACTCAAATGCGTATCGGAATGGCTTTCATTACGATACGCAAAGTTTTGTCTTTCAAGGTTGGTCACATTGGCCATACAAACGTCAGTGAACACTAAAACGAATAGTTATGTAAATAAAATTAATAAGAATATCTAAATTAGTGTTAAATATTTTAATTCATTAAAATAATTAGTAATAATAACAAAATTTCAAATTGACTATTTTTTAATAAAATACACATTTTTTAAAATTTCGAGACAAAAAATGCAAAATAGAAAAAATAGTATAAAAAACTCGTTTCATAAGACGTTCTATCGCACTTATCCTTTAGAAAACTCCCGGCTGCGCGGGTCGTTTCCTAAACAGATTGCGTGCGATAAAATCGTCGATTATGAAACTAGTTTCTTAATATACTATATTTGTACTAATATAAAAACAATATAAAAGACTGTAAATATGATATAAAAAGTTAGTCGATATAAATTTTAGAAAAAGGTTTATCCTGAAACCTAGTGTCGAATAAGTTTCAATTACCCAAATTTTGTATATTAATTCAATTACATAAATATTGTATTAATATTCTATTTAGTGCAATACATAATAAAGTGAACACCATTATCAAGCCGCCGAAATAAGCCAACAAGAAGTTATACATTTAACGGTGTAACGCATATCATAACCTACATCAAAAAAACATATTACAGAAGGAGGCGACACCGTCGAAACGATTGAAGTAAGCCACATAAGTGGATCACCAAGTGCCATTCCAGCAAATACCATTCCAACAAATATCAAGGATACCCCGCGCAGGGATGAATACAACCGACCTAAATCTGGTATATATTTGATATAGTTTTTAAATGCATGAAAACTTTTTATTTATTTTGTTTTATAGATAGAGAATTCAACTCGTTAATATTAAAAATTGAAAATCAAAGGTCTTCAGAACACAGACAATCCACGAAGAATTGAAGCAAATAAACAAACATTTAGATAAACTCAATTTTAATATTGAAAGGTTGGCTAACGGGGTGTGTAGCTTAGCCGAGAAGAAATAAATTATTCCATGCACATTTTATATCAACTACGTGCTTTAAAAACGCTGTAGCGCCAATTGTCAAATAAAACTGTACTATGTATATATATTTAAAGTTATCAAGAAGCGTGGTCACTTCGTCCCATAAACAATCCACGCTCTGATCAGTACACTTTTTGCTCTTTAATAGTTTATTTTCTTTCATGTATGACACATAGATTTCTTTTTGTTCTGATGAAATTTTTTCTTTTCTTCCTTTTTTATCTGGAAAAATTAAATAATTAAATGTACCCTTTTTGCTTAACGATTAATTGCGTAATATTTTCTATTGTATAGTTTACACTTTTTGCCGTAGGCTCTTGTCGTAATTCGTTGAATAACATATTTGTTAGCACTTGTTTTATACGTACGTTAATATAAATTTAAAAAATAAAAGAATTAATTTTATTTCTATGATCACTCTATATATTTCGATTTTTTTGGACATCCTCAGGAGCAATCAGTTTTTACTCCTGAGGATGTCCTGAAAAGACGAAATATATAGAGATCATAGAAATAAAATCAATTCGTTTATTTTTTAAATTTATACTAACGTAAATATGTTATTTTATATTGTATATATATTTATTTAGTTTTTATTTTATAAAGTGGATTATAATTTATTTATTTATGTCATTTGAAATGTGATTTAATTTATGATATTTTATATATTATTTTAGTTTAGTTTGGTTAAATGTTTAGTATAAAATATTTTGTAAAAAAATAATTGGTGTTTATTGTTATTCTTGTAACCCATAACTTCCGTATTTAGACCAAGGAAAGCAGCAATTTCTTTGTGGTTTGCCCATACTGATCAAGTTTACAGGTTAAAAACATTCTTTGGGCATTAGTCAAAAAATATAAATGTGGTAGCAAATTTACAAGATCGCGGGCAATCGGCATTTTTCGGAGCTTGCCGAACGCAAAAGCGGCCGATTTGAGAAAAATCATAGAGCAAATGTTTTCAGGCTGATCAAGGACAGGCACATCACGAAGTATAAAATATGTGGTAATCACAAAATTATGTAGGTGAAGGCCCAGGGACTGTAAATAATACATGTTTTCTACTATGCTTGATATATATGTAGTAATAAAATTTTTAAAAACAAACTTAAATCGATTAATACCAGCTAATGTAAAATTTCTGAAAATAAAAACTCCATCTAATATGTAATAATAGAACTAAAAAACAATGAGTAAAGAACGTAAACAATGAGTAAATAATGAGTAACGTCAAAACCTCCGATATTCTACAAGCCCTATTTATTCACGCCATCTTAAAAAAACATTGAACATTGTATGCAAAAAATTGGATTAGTGTTTTTGATTAAATTTTTTTATTTTTTTTTATATGGAGTTTTATTTTTCTAGATGGCGGTATTGGCGTTAAGGAGATTTTTTGAGTTTTTTATATTGAGTTTAATTTCAAAATGGCGCTGCAAGTTCACGATTTTTTCTGTGATAAAAAATGAGAAGGCTTGTATACCGGGGTTTTGGTAACGTACTAAAATTTTGTACTGTATATACAGAAATGGCATTAACAAACTGTATATAACTAATTGTATTTAACGTTTATTAAATTAACATAAATTAAATTTTAGGTAAGTTATTAGATTACTGGATTTAATTATGATGTATGTATTTACTGAGATATTAATGTGATTATTTTTAAGATAAATAAAATTAAAAACAAAAAACTGACTCAAAAAATGTATATGGCTAAAAACTATAAAATAAAACAAAACTAAAAAAAAAAATTTTAAAAAACACTTGTAACGTCTGCTTAATCTTCAAATTAATAATAATGGACCATTTCAAAAGTTTCGCGCAAACCATACAACATCTACATGAATTTATTTTTCTCTAAATAAAATTTTCAAATTCAAATCTAACGATTATTTTTTCAAAACATTTAAATATAAAAATAAACGAAAGAGAAAATATTAAACGCACTCACCATAAGTAAATAAACGAAAAGCAAAAAAATAGAAATGTCAATGTTGCTGAACTTGGTGTTTTGTACACAAATTGTTATAAATGCCACAATGGCAATCTATTTTTGATTATTCCATGTTTGATTTAACAAGAACAAACAAATTCTCTTTTTTTTGATTTAAAAAAGTTTTTGGTTAAAGTGAAAAAAAAATCACAATTAAAATTTGTTCTGATAAGTTTAAAATTTTTCAATCTTGATTATTAATAAGATATGCAACAGGTGGCTGAATATATAGTAAAATATTTTTCTTTCCTGGAAGTAAATATTGGAGCTGTTGTGTCAACTGGAGTGAAATTATATGTTTGGGGGAGTGGAATTTTTATATTGCAAAATTAATATTGGAGCTGTTTTGTCAACTGGAGTGAAATTAAATATGTTTGGAGGTGTGGAATTTTCATAGTGCAAAGTAAATATTGGAGCTGTTGTGTTAACTGGAGTGAAATTATAAATTTGAGGAAGGTGAATTCAATATTGTGAGGTACAACATTCAAGAAAAGTCAGTATAACTGAAGGGAAACGATACCATGAGTTTCTTTTGTTATAATTGGAATAAATTTGCTTGTTTCTTTTAAAAATAAATCAAATGCTAGGTTAATTAGGTAATACTTTTAAGATATTCTTGAATCCGGATTCGCTGCGGAGACGATTTCGCTATCCCGCATTAAATTATTTTGTAAAATAAAGGTCCAGCCTTAACACCCTTTTATTGAAAATGAGCTAAAAACTAAAAAATAAATTTTGCATTGACACAACACGATGTTCCAAAGAAACAAAGGTTATATTCAAAGAAACAACAAGAAAATGTTGATAGCTTCGTGTCTTACACACGATTTTTTTGGATACATGCCATCATGGCGAATTTGTTTTATAAAATTGGGTGTTTGAACAAAAGATCATTCCAAGTTTAATTACTGACTAAAAATAGTCATTTTGAATAATAAAAGTAAATTCGAAGTTCAATTGTAAAATTAAAAACATGAATCCCATGTTTGTTTTCTGAATGGGAAATAGTTTTTTTAGAAATTATGAAATCAAAAACTTCAGTAATTTTTGATGTGTGGTTTTTGGATTAAAAATATAAAATTGTATAATAAAGATTGTAATGGGTCTTCCACGTCCCAGATAACGTGTACAGTGCTAAAAGAAGAAAAAAATAGATAAAGTTAAAATAAAGACTAAAATTAAAAGAAGTTTAATTAGTTTTTCTAATCTTGAACAATCAAATAATTCAATTTCTTAAGAGAGAAGATAATCACAATCAGTATAAGTTTGAAAAATTGGAAAGAATATTTTTTTTGTGAATTACATGTGCAGTTCATTCAATTGCAATTCATTTCGATATGTACAAATAAAAAAATTAACATTTATAATTCATGACATATCAGTTAACGGGATGTCAAAACATGTTAAATTTATATAAACTAAGAACTTCACGTGAAGATGAGTACCATTAGTGAGTTCGTTTGTGAAGTGGTATGCTACTACTTGCTTCCATCTGCTTTTATAACTTGCTAACATAACAACTAATGCATTGCTTGCATTCCTATCACTAATAGGTAGAGTGGTTTTTCCTACAAAGTTGTTATGACTGTTTGTTGGTTCAGCTGGTGAATCAATTTGGACTTTGCTACAAAAATTGTTTATAATAAAACTAGAACAAATAGCCGGTAACGAATTGTCACAGACGAATATGGATCTATGGGAACCACTTATAAAAAGGATTTACATCAGCCTAACATTTAAATCTGCAAGAATAAAAAAAGATGTATACATACATATACATAAGTAATAAAAAAATATAAACTCATCTTGATTATGGTTGATTGGTATGGCTCTAATTGTTCCTAATTGTTCCTTGGTTCGATGTAAAAATGTACATATGACCTCATATGTATTCTTCTCAATAATTCAAATTTAATTGTTTAATCGTCACTGGTTGATTTGATGCTTTTTATCATTCCAAAATTGATTTGATGTAAAAAAAATCCATTTATATTGAGTCAAACAACAGCAAGATGTTTTATTCTAGAAATACGTCACACCTTGGGACTATTTCTAACCAAATACAGAAATCTTCACCACTTTCCATATATAATTGATTAGCAGGAACAAAGTTTAGTTCACTTCCAAAAAAAAATAATAGTAACCACATATTAGTTAGACTGACGAATTCATTTATTGTGATATAAACATATATAATATAATAACATTGCTTATGTTTTAATTTAATGATCTTTCACTTATCAAATTTACTTTATACAAATATGCCGGTATGCATTTTTAATAACTTAAGGTTACTAAATAGCAAACTTTGTTTTTTTTTCTTTATTATTTAATTTTTGCTTCTAAAGCTAAAAGCAGAATTTTATTCTTTTTACCATTTTTATTTTTAATATAAAATTTTTTTTAAAACTTTTAAACAATAAGCGAAGGTTTTTTTTCCGAATTCAAACATGGAATGCCACAAGTAAAAAACCGAATTGATTACAACATGTCGCCATTGACATTTTTTCTCATTTTTTTTGTGTACCAAACACAAAGTCTAGCAACATTCAAAAAATACATTCTTCGTTCAATTTTTCGTTATTGTGGATGCCTTTAATAATTTGTTTTCGTTTTATTTAGTTGTTTGGACGTTATATTTGAATTTGAAAATTTTAGTTCTTTGAGAAATTGAATATGAATTTTTTATTGAGAAGTAAAAAGAATGAAATATTGGAAAGGTTTGAAATGTTTGTAAATAATTTCGTAATGTTGCAAATGTGTTTTAATTATCTAATTCAAAGATAACCAGACGTCACAAAGTTTTGTGTTGATGGGTCATAATCGTGTCCCTTTTCTGTTTTCATCTCATCTAAATATAAGCCACAGTGTTTTTCTTCCTCACGCATTGTACTAACCTTTAATTCTAAAAAGCTGAAAATATCATCAGATACACCTTCCCGAAAATGAAAGTTTTCTAATCTTCTTCTTAAGATTCGTTCAGATGGAAGCGGTAATTTTTTTTTAATAAGCATTTGTATCCCCTTGATACATACAGTGAAGGTTCTGCAGTTGAAGTATCAGTTTGTTAGCTATTTATTCGAATCCGGCTCCAAGTGGTCATAATAGCGCGGCTAACGCTCAGAGAAGGCGTGAATTCTTTTGGAACCGTCGACGAATCCTGCATAGACCACTATAAATGTTAAAACATATTCTATATACACTCTGACTTTGACGATTCATCATCCACCTACGCACCAAACTTCATTCAACCCTATTGGATCTTTAGCCGTTAACCATGATTTCCTTCCTTCATTTCATTAATACGAATTTACAAAAAAGCAAATATATTATAAAACATTAATAATTGTTCACTAAAAAGAAAACTCAAAACAAATTCGCAAAACTAAATCTAAGATCAACAAAAATATAATTATATAATTATAAATAATTTTAAGTACTTATCTAAATACTATCACACTTGATTGTGTGAAGCAATGATTGATGATGAAGACGACATCGTATGGTTGAGTTCCGTTTTTTATTAAAATTGTTGTTTCCGAAAAATGAACTTTGTTGAACTGAATAGGTGATTAATAATGTTACTTCCAAAATTTAAATAGATCCAACACGGCAAATTTTCATTTGAATTCCTTAAATCTTCTTTTCCCTTGTAGGATAATTTGTTAGACAATCCGTATGAATTTTTTTAATGTTGGGTGGATTAACAAAAAAAAACTATGTTTTGTATTATGTTTAAATAACTTGATAAACAAATATTTTCTTTTAACAAACTTCATTATTTTATTATTTTAATAAAGTAATGTTTTACCCACGTAACTTTGTGGATTAGGACTTTTATCAACAATTTATTATAAAATTAATTAACCTAGAAAACGCACCCGGGATATACGATTTATCCCCACACAAATCCTAAAATTATTTTGGGAATCTCTCACTGAGAGATTATCTCGACATTTCAAATATAGATAAAAACATATATAATTTCAATAATAATAATAGTAATAATGTTAAAAATGACTTCTCTATTAATCTTTGTCGGAGCTGATTGCTGTCTTCTAAATAGGCTTTCAGAAGTGAGAGTAAATCAAAAAAATATTCCTTCCTTTTGCGTTATTCCGCTTTCACTCGATCTAATTTCCATATCAATCCACAAACAAAATAGATGATCACGTTAACATAATTCATTAAATTTCAGAATTCTTCTCATTCTCTTTTGGACCAAGGCTGTTGATAACTGATTACGGTATACCAAAGAAACAGTTCATTCATCCTAACTGTCCCACCTTTTTATATTTCCTGAACCAAAACAAACCAATTGTTCACCTTCAAAGAAAAAGAAAGAATTCTTATGGATGAAATGGAAAAAAAAACTTGCGGTGTTTTTATTTGGTTTTTTTCTTTTTAAAATATAAAAATCAATGAATTTATTTATTCACAAAACTCCACCAGGATACTTTGTTGTTTTACACATTCTTTTTTTTCAATTAGAAACATGGTATTTAATGTCAAAGATACACATAATGTAATATATATTTGAACTTCAGTTTATGTTATACAAAGATGATGCCTCTTTTTTAGGCAATCTAAAACTAGCGTCTGATTTTTTGATTGAGATATCAATCGAAATCATTACAATTTTAACAAAAAAGTATCACTAATTTTTTTTAAAAGAAACAATTTCTGATCAAGAAAACAAGAAAACTAATACTTTTCAATGATTATAGTATACTAATCACAATAAATTTTTATCATTACTGTTTGTTTAAAAACTTAAACACGAATTGAATTCAAAAATGTGTTCTACTTTGACACATCATATCTTAAGCAAAAAAAAATGAATCAGCGTTGAGCAACAATATCTGTTCATTAAAACATATAAATGATGAGTTCTTTTATCTATTTGTTGTGATATTTGAATTTGATTTAGTCGTTATGATTATTTGAAAATTTCTTTAAGTTGTTAATATTGCAAAAATGAAATGAAATGATGGAAATATATTTTGATTGAACGGAAAAAGAATAAGACTTGGTTTTAATATTATTTATTAGAACTCTCGACGTTACGGTAAATTGTTTTGTTTTAAATTTAGACCAACAGTAATATTGTATTTAATTTTGATAACTAAAAGTTTTTATTATTTTTATATAATTGAACTAACCAAAATGGCTTGGTTAAAACAAAAAAATTGTTTTACTTTAAGTTTTAACAGACAATAATATTTCGTTTAATTTTGTTTGTTCAATAATATAAAAATAATAAAAAAACTTTTAGTTGATAAAAAATCAACTAAAAGTTTTTTATTATTTTTATATTATTGAACAAACCAAGATGGCTTGGATGAAAATTTGTTTTGTTTTTAAATTTTAACAAATAAAAATAGTTCATTATTTCGATAAACTAAACTGTAAATCCGATCCGAAACACGTAAAATGTGAATTGTAGTTTTTTTTCTGAGAAACTTCAAACCATAACTTTGAATTGAAAATATTCCAATTACTTCTTTACTTACTTGAGTTTAATTGATCTCAAAAATCCAAAATAAACTGTTTTAAGTTTTAACCAACAATATTTTATAAACTAAACATTTTAATTATTTTTATATTATAATCACTAATATTTCTTTTAATTAACAATTATTTTTTTGTTACTATCCCGGAAGGTTTTCAAAAATATAATGCTAAACTTTTTCAGAAAAAACCGCTTATTAAATCAAAAGAAAAATCATGGTGTCTCTCTCGTTTTACCAATTTTGTTTCTCTTCATTTTTTTATTTTTTATTGTAAAACAAGAATTTTCAAAAGTTGGACAAAGAGAAATATACAAAAAAAAAACAAATTAAAGGGTTCAAAATAAATAACTTAATAGGAAAGAAAAAATCAGTTGCAATAACGCAGGGTTTTGCAAAACCCTTCTGCCACTCGCAAATTATTTGTAGTGAAGACCTGATGGTGGCCTTCATCCAAGGAACCCATTTTTTTTCTGCTAACCTTTGGTGTTGATCTTTATTGAATATCTTTATCCTATTCCTAGTGGCCCTCCTATATTTACCTAAAAGGTTGAAATACTTCTGTTTCATTGACTCCTTTTCCTACCTTATTTCCTTAATTGTTTTGTCCTTTTTCTCTATAAGCTGTTTCAGCACCCTAATTTCTATATCTTTCAAATTATCTGATTCTACTTCCATCTCCATAGCTTCCACATATTCTACCTGAGCAGGCATGTTTAAATTTCCTTTCTTTATGGTCGATTCTAAATTGTCGCTAGAAACAAATTCATCTAATTCATCCTTAAAATCCTCATACAAATATTCAACCTGGAATTTGTAGTAGGAGGTTTTTCTGGTAGACCGTGAAGGTCTACCATTTGGTCTTGCACGCCAAAAAACCCTGCCGCTAGCTCGTAGAGCGAAGGTTCTAGACCCACCTCTGTACAAGAAATTTAAATAAAACAAAACATCACGCGTGCCTTAAACCACCACCCAGATCTCCAGAAGGGAGAACTGACAGTTCACAACTCTCCCCAATTTTAAATTTACGTTAACACTTCATTTTGACAGAATTATAAATTATCATAATAGAAAACCCAACTCACCAAGCTATTAATCCACCACGCTTCAACGGTTATTGCTGTGGACTCACTCGCAATCCAGTATCATAACAGCACCTTACCGCATTCCAGTTCAATCAAAGAGAGTATCACTGTACACAGCTCGACACCATCCACTGCCACCAAAGGTTGTAATAAAACAATATAACTACATAGGTATTTAAAGTTTTGTTCTTCAACTATTTCTTTATTCTTTATCTTCAACTATATTCACCCAAAGTTTGTTAAGCTTAGCACTGTATCATAACTATTATATTACTAATGCTATTGTTGACTGTTTTATCAGTCATATTTTCCTTTCTTTTTATCAAACCACGGTTTCAATTAAAAACCAACAAAATCTACTGACACTTAATTAGTTAATTTCTAAAGAGAATTTTTTTCTTGGTTAATACTTAAATAATTGGTTACTTTTAAATTTTAATTTTTTTTCTTTTTATTTTACCACAACATGGTCACTTTCACCACCAGACACTTCACTTCTACCAAAATCATCTCACTAGTCAACTAACTTGATCCAACCCGACTCAAAAACCAACTCACATTCCCAGAAAAATACTAAGTGTTCCATTCGATTCCATATTGCAAAACTGAATGAATCTTACAATTCGAATGCCAACTACCAACTAACTGAATAATTAAAAAAAACAATTGAAATTTCTGAGTACGAGCAAAAAATCCGATCAGCATAAATTTTCTTTAATCGGTAAAATGGTCTACTCCGCAATTATTTCTCTGGGAATTTTCATAATTATGAAAAAAAATTAAAATTAAAGTTAAGAAAAAATAAGTTGATACGTTGCTTCCGGAAGGAAATTTTAGAAGTGTTTTAAATGATTGTGTTATTACACACAATTGGGTTGAGAAGAACAGTGACTTCGAAGCTCTCTATAGTATATTACTATAGGTAAAGAGGACGGAAATGAAAGCACAACTTACAGGGAAGATCTTGCCCGTTACAAATTCTTGATCTACATATTCTACCTGAACCTCTTCATCTACAGAGCTACTTTCATCTACTTTCTTTAATCCTGATAAATCTTCACCATGCGGTCCTGAGAAATTCAACGATCAAGGAAGCCGGCCCGGCCGTACACTAAATAAGATTACCGCCTGCTCAACCCGAGACTGCTGTTGAAGATGGAGCATAATACTGGATCTGAAAACAAAAATTCAAAGTATTCAAGTATTCAATATAAAAAATATATATACACATATTCAAAAATTCAAGTATTCAAGTATTCAATATGCAAGTATTCAAGTTATACATTAGGTTGATGTACTTTTATTTTATTTCTCTTAGTTTTTATTTTACAGTTACTTAATTCACACCCAAACTCTCAAACAAACAAAAAATTATGATCGTAAATTGAAACCACTAAGCATTGAGGTTATGAGTTGGGTGCATACTATAATTTCTTTTTGATATTTGAATAATGCTTTTTTATTTTACTACAGCTAGTACAAACACAACATGAATTGTTTTATTTTTTTCTTTTATTTTGGATTATCACAGGTAATACTATTTACTTTAATTATTATTTATATTTACTACGCAAACAAAGTCACTAGAATAAATTATTTATATACACGATAGTGTATATGACAGCACAACAAAATTTTTCTTGGTTCATCACAACGGGTAATAATACAGCTAGGTTCACGATTCGGCGTGAGAGGCGTTCAAAATTTCCTAATATCTTATGCTCGTTTAACATACGTTAAATGCGATGGATCATTCGAGACTATCAGATTTCCGGTTTTCGAAATCCACAAAACATAAGTTTACGAGTCGTGTTATGCCAAATCACCCAAAGTATGATCTAGATTCACAACTCGTGAAGATTTTCATCACAGCTGTTCCAATAAAAAAAATGATACTATTTTGGAGCGAAATTATAGCAGGTTTTATTATCATATGACGCAAGAGTATAATTAACACGAACTAATCACGATAAATAACATTAACACTAGATCACCAAAAAAAAAAAGACTATTCATCTTAATTCCTGCGACAGTCTTTTCTTGTTTTAAAACATTAAATTTGTGTCAACTCACCATACTATATCCAAAGCTGACAGCTCAAGAAAATTCCGATCAAAGATGTGATGACTGCTGGTAATTGTATTATTTTGTAAGACATGCTATTTGGTTTTTCTAATAAATTTTTAATGATTACGATCCTCACTGGTCGATCACAATTCACTCAATTATCACTAGCCTGCAACAAAAATGTCTATCCATCTTCATTCTTGAGAGATTTTGCTTGTTGTTTTTCTAGATGATTAATTGTACGCCATCACACCAATCGTAAACGTCAAGAAAACAAACAATACAATAATCCAATAAGAATAATCGATTAAGAGCTTGAAAAATTGTATAGTCATTCCTTATATAGCAATTCCTTTAATATCGAAAAACTCGAAAAAAGGGTTTCTGATGCAAGGAAATTAATTTACATTATGTAAACAAATGTTAGGACCTTTTTTTCGTTAAAACAAAACTGTTTGTTACTCTGTAATACTCAACATTGCAAAAATAATTTGACGAAACAAATTATTTCCAACACACTAGTAAGAAATATCAATGAATTAGAATGGATTAAACGTAAGTTTAATCGATTTTATGATGTTTACGTATTACAAAATAACAACTTACAACAGTACTACAGTGAAATTCAGAACCATAACGGAAAGATAATTTGATAAAAATACCCATATAGGAAATCGAATGCATAACGAATTGTAGGATAATAATTTTGTCTAGAGCGTCGATTGGACAAATATGCACAGCTGTCTTGAGGTTTGACAACTTCGTTGATCAAGTACGGTTAGTGTTTAGAGAGTTCAAATTTTAGCAGTATGGTAACGTAAGGCGAGTGAAAACGAAGTATGAGTCAATAATAGGGGATCGTAAAAGAAATATTATTGTTAATTATTTTATGCTAAGAACAAATTTATGTACGGAAACTATATGAAAATATGACTATAGATTGTGGATGGATGAGAAACTATTATGAGCTACGTATGTTAATCAAAATGATGACTTATGAGAAAACAGACACTGAATAAATCGGGAATTTTACCGCTCTATATTATCATGCTCCAGTCTACATTACAAACCTAACAGGTAACCAAAACCTTCTCGCGTCGACCGAGGTATTTTTAATAAAACTGACTGACACTTTCGTTGAATTTCCTCTGGGTTTTATAATAAACTTCTAAATTTTATTAGCCAATCAAAACTTATTGACTAAAATGGACTGTATTTTGAATATATTTTTATTGTATTTCTTGTATTCGTTGTCCATCTAATGAATCACAATTTTTTACTATAATATCAATAACTGCGATTTGTGGATGGTGATGACTCTTTCAAACTCTTCATATAGCTCTATTCAGTACAATTGAATCAACAGCGGTTGTTGATGTCGACGTTCATTAAGAAATGCTTAGAATGGCAATATTTTCCATAGAGATGATTTAATTGTCGTTGATTATATAGGAGTTTAGATTTAGAAAGCTTAGCATAGCAATATCTTCCATGTAAATAGGTTAATTAGAGTTGATTGTACAAAGTGTAATTTTAGAAAAACCTAGAACGTCAATATCTTCCATATAAACAGTACGGCTATCGATGATTATGTACAAGGTTGAATGTAACATCTTAGCACAGCATTATCTTCCAAATAAACAGTTTAATTATATTTAAGTATACGAAGCGTAATTGTAGAAAAGCCTAGAACGGCAATATCTTCCACATAAAATAGTTGAATAATAGTTTAGTATACGGAAACTTAATTTTTGAAAGGCAGGGCTTTGATGAGACTGAGACGGAATGTCCACACCTGCTGCTGGTTACAACTAATGAAAAAAGAGAAGCAATTTATTAAAACCGCATGGTGGTTTGGTGGAAATTGACACAATTTTGGCCAAGAAACACTAAAAAACTTGACTACTTAAAAAATCAAATCCCTTAATTTTTATTTATTTGTTTAATTTATTATTTTTTCCTATTATCACATGATACATCACTATAAGTAATCATAAGGCACTACTTTATTCAATTTAATGTAACACAACTGATTGAACAGAAATTAACTGGGATTTAGACTAACAAATTGATTACTTATATACCAAATATCTTATAGAAATAACAACTGTCAAACTAAAACATGTTTCACAAAAGAAATACTACCAACCCTTACGTTGGTTCATACTTAACGAATGATTATGTATTAACAAAACTACACGCACTCATTATTATGAACAATAAGTGGAGAACACAATCAATGGTGAGTATAAAATGAGTTCTACATTATCGATTTAGACAGATCAGATATGATAGTTGTTTATCTTAATGCACAGTTTGAATACCAGGTTTAATTTTACATTAATTAGAGTACTTAAAATTAATTGACCAACTAGAATAGCAGGTATAATTTTACATTATTTAAAATACTTACATTGGTTCAAACTAATATTATCATTTTTCAGAGCTACATAGGTTATTGAATGAGCATATTCATGAGACCAACTAATTGCAACTCAAACGAAGATGAGTATAATATTGAATTAATTTACTTCAGATAATACATATTTTTTTTCTTTTTTCTGGTAAGACACGGCATTACCACTTATAATTTAATTATTTCTATTTTTGATGAAAAAATGTAATTTTGCTTAGTTGACAATCATGTAAACAATAGTTATTTGTTTAACTAGGCAGCAAAGTAGTAGATTGACTGCCGCGGCTGATAGTTCATAGCCGAGCGAGCGAGGCTAGGAATTCAGCCAAGGCAGTCAATCTACCTTTCTGCCGAGTTGAACATATAATTTTTTCTCCGATTAATTACAATGATATGTAATTTAATAATTATTACTTTAAAAATAAAGCAAAATTTTAAAAATGAAAAAAAAAATCGATTAAAAAAATTTTTTTTAATCGCAATATCTGTTTATTTCTATGAAGTCTAATTATTTTGCTGCCTAGGCAGCAAAGTACTTGCTTTGCTGCCTAGGCAGGAAAAGTGCCACTTTGCTGACTGAAATAAGTCTGCAAAATTTATATTTGCTGTCTATCGGAGAAAAAATTATTTTATTATATTTGTGCTAATTTTTAGTTTCTTTAAGATTATCAAATTTCGTAATTTCCGTTTTACTTTGGAAATTAATTGGAATTTGTTTTATTTGATTTTGAATATATTTGATTGATTGAATAAAAAAATCTATTTTTATACAAAGTTACACGAATTTTTGTGTTTGTTGTAATTTTGGAAGAAATATCGTTTAACGAGTTTTAAGAATTTGCTTTTGGAATTTGCTTATTTGTGAATTTTATTCGAATTTGATTGAAAGTTTTCGATATTGTATGAAAATCTATACATTTTAGATATTGTTGCTTACCATGTTTGCTTTGAATACGTGGGAATTGCTGAAACTGGGTTTTGGGTGGTTAATGGAAATTTTTCGATATACATGGTATCAAGACAATGATCAAGACAATATCCTCAAAATAAGGTCACTATAAATAATTAAACAATTGATTGTTTCAAGTTTTTAAAAAAAATAACACAAACACGTTAAATTTTTATAAAAAGGTTTAAAGTTTTTGACAGCTGCAAAGTTGTAAAGTATTCGCTGGGTGGATTATTAAGTTTTCATCTTGCGTTAAGTTCGTTAAAGTTTCTTACTGATACGCTTGTTCAACCTTAAGGTTTTGTTGTAAAGTCTTATCTTGCCAGACCATAGACGATAAATTTCAATTTAGATAAGATAAATTGATTGGAATGACACTAAAAATATTACATGGGGTTAAATCTTATCCATAGCTGTTTATGGTAACTAAAGAAAGATTCAATTACACCTTGGAAATGGTTTAAATTGGAAAAAACATTATCAATTGTTGTATTTTCTACTGTTGTCGATTCATAAATTTTTCTCAGCAACCCTTTTTCTTGAAAATAATTGGAGAGTAAGTTAATGGGGTTTTTTGTTAAAGTTAACATTAAAGTCACATACTATAATAGTTGGTGGCAATGGTGAAATCAAACTTGTTCTAAAGAGGGCATGGTTAAGACAATCGATTGATACTGTATGACTTGTATCTACTGAGCATAACGGTGATCTATATACAGACAATATTTGAACACCAGCTATTTGGAACATTAAACATTCGTAATAACCTCCATTAGATGGTAAAATGTAAGAATTATGGTGATTATCTATAAGTACTAGTGGTTTTATGTCCGACCTAACTAAGAACATAGAACCCCAACCACGATTAACTTGTTTAGATAAAACACCATCTATCCTTGCCATCTGTGTAAACCCATTAATACCAATATCATCTTCCTTACAAGTCCATGTCTCTCTACAAAAAGGCAAACGTGGGAGTTTTGTATAATTTGATCTACCTGAACATCTGGTGTACGTTTACGAAGCGATTGAACATTATGAAATATGATTTGAATAGTATTTATCAAGATTTCACGTAACAATTTATATTTTGGCACCAAAGGACGGGTAGATTCTAGCCTTTGTATCTCTAGTGAAACAGCACTTGTGTGTAATGCAGTCGATAGTAGTTTAAAGTTACCTTGTTCGGTCACAATAAATAAACTACATGGTGTCCACCAGGTATGGAATTCTAGAAAGTCATGGAAAGTCAGGGGATTTTATTTTGGTCAGGGAAAGTCATTGAAAGTCATGAAATTTTGATCATTTCTCTGGAAAAATTTTATTTTAACCAAAACTTTCATTAAAAATTATATTTCATATATTCTTAATAATTTATATGGTCCGGTTGGAGAAAAATTATGTGTTTTCGTTTATATGCACAAAAAATTCCCTTTGTATCCTGTCGCTATAACAATGTGTGATCTTAACAGTTTGTCTATTTGCACTAACCGACTGATAAGTAAAACAGATAAAAGAATATGCTTTGGACTCCCGTCTGATGCACTCGATTTCTCCGTCTACTATATTGATCGAAGGTCTGCAGGGTCACAGAAGCGAGTGAAAAATAAAATAATATATCATAAAATATTAGATCTTAAAATATTTCACCGACAAAACAAAACAATAATCTATCAGATGATTGACATTTTCAACATAAAAAAAGTCTATCTAGTAATGTTTTGCGCGCCCTATATATATATACATATTGTTGTTCAGTATAAAAAGCTGTACAACATACTCCATTTGCAAGGTCATTGGGAGTGACGGAAGAATTCTATATATTTACCGAATAACTAAAGGTTAGCACATAGAATTTTGTCCAGTGAAAAGGCTTTGTTGTTGTTTAACCCGCCCTTCAAAGTTTTTTGGCAATTTTGGGTTTAAAATTAAGCTTTCATACTAACTTCTGAATTTGGGGCTTTCAATCTTTCGATGTTCCAGAACAGTTGGGTTTGAATCAATGCGTTTTACGAACAAAATGAATTTCAATGATATAGAGATGCTATAATAATTAGTACCACAATTTAAAGAATCAAAGGCACTCGAAAAACTTTTGTCAGTAATTGACATAATCGAAAGTTTTGCCACTTTCGATCTCTGAATTTCGGCTTATTCGTTTTCAATTTTCTGGTATTAAACCATTGTTAGCTTTTTGATACTTACTATAGGACCGATTAATGAGATTTTTGTTGTGTAATTAAATGTTAAATAATCTACGTTAGCTTCTAAGAGGCAATTTGGCCACCTTCGAAAACATTTTTTATTGTGGTTTTATTATTAAAAAGGGAACGAATTTAACAATCCCGAATTGAATGGTTTCATTCAAGCTTTGAGCAGAATCGTTTAGTATAACAATGACGATCGAACTGGGAAACTCTTGTTTATATCGGTTTTAATGCGCAATTTTTTTATTATTTAGTTAAACATGTTTAGCCCACTAAACATGAAATATTCATTATTTAAACTCTTTAGTAGCCGAAGAACCATGTCCACTAGAGAAGGAGATGGGGAAAATTCATCGGGCACTGAGTTCTATTTGATCAGTCTATTAAAATAATCATTCTGGAAAGCCATACCCGACTAGAAATTAGATCAGTATAGGCTCCGATCCGGATCAGGATTGCCTGAAGACTGATCAGGGATGAATCAGGCCTCCTGATCCGGACATGATGAAAAATCGTCACGCCATACAGGATCCGTACAGGATCCGTTTAAATGATCCATGCCGGATACATTTCAAAGATCCATTCCGGATCCATTTCAAAGATCCATTCCGGATCCATTTCAAAGATCTATTCCGGATCTATCTTAAAGATCCATGCCGGATCCATTCAACAGTTTCATGTCCGGTCTGGTCAAGAGATCCATACCAGATCCGTTCAAAGGTTTAGAACTAATTTTGTTCTTAAATATTAATTTGACATTAAATAAATGAAAAAAATATTACCATTTTTCCTTAATTTTGTTCATAATTTCAAGTACACTTCAAATACTTATAAATTTAAACACACAGAAAAAAACGATAGCTTATTTAACGTAAAGCGTAAAGTATATGTAAATTTAACTGAAAATGACGTACGAATTGAGCCAGCGGAGGCATAAGTAAACTAAACAAAATTGACTAAGTAAAATCTTCTTAAAAGCATGTAAAACATTTTGCGCTGTTATGCTACTATTATACTACCATCTTGTCTCACCAAAAAAATGAAAAAAATTTAGTTTTTTTGCAATTATTAATCGTTTTTTTATCAATTCAGGGTGAGAGAATTTTATACACGGCAATGATTAACAGCGGGTAAAGAAGGGCCCTGTAAAGATAAAATGCTATTTATTATTAATATTTATTTTGGACTTAACCCGGATTCGATCCCCAAACCTCTGTGTACAAGGCAGCAGCATTAACCATTCGTCTATCTAAATAATTATTTACCTCAATTTATTTATGAATAATATGTTGATGCTTAAGTTTAGGACGTTCGAGGGTTCGATTCACAGACTGACCACTATTTATTTTTATTACATTTTTATTATTTTTTTAAAAAAACATAAAAATGATTCCTTTTTATTCATAAAAATTCAATTTCACAGCATTTCAATTTATCGATACTGTAGTTATTTTAAAATTATATAGACCTAAACATTTCAAATTTATTCCGACAATAATAATAATGTAACTAAGGTATCACAGAAATAACAATTATATATATGTCAAATTCTTTTTGCCAAAACATTGTTCTGACATTTTTTGCTCTCAGATCAATTTATTATTTGACATTACGTGTTTTATTTGGTCAAAAAAAGTGAGTTTTCACCCTAAAAAGATTTTTTTGAATCTAGATTTTTAGCTATAGAGCAAAACATAAAATACAATAAAAAAAAAGAAATACATATATCTCTCAAAATTAGTAAACAAACAAAACGCCACGCCAAAACGTAAGAACATGTGCTGCATAAATTGACAGCTATACATATGTAAATTTTACTATTATTTTAAGTAAAATTTACGTTTTATATGACTCTAATACTCGAAGTCATACGTAATTTTCAAACTATGAAAACTTAAATTTAAAGATGCCTTAGTAAAAAGTACGTATCATATAAGCAATTTCCAGCATACTTAAGTTAATCTCTTTGGGTAAATAGTGGATTATATATACGCGTGTGTATAAGTATGTTTAGCACTATTTGCCATGTAAATTTAGCATTTTTCGACGGTTATGTTTTACAAAATTGTTAAGTAAATGTAACGACCATTAGGTAACTTTGTTTTCATCTTTCAAAATTTACTATTTCAGTAGTAAATTTATTTTCAAAAATTTTACAATTCCAATTTTGCTTTATTAACGTGGCACATGATAATATTACTTAAATTATCAATACTTTGTACTAGTAAATTTTAGAAAAACGTACGTTATGTTTACAATTTTGGAGTTACTATAGCGCATAAGTAACAAACGCATCGTTTTTTTTTCTAAGTGCAGTAAGTTTGTTAATTATTTCTTATTTTTATTTTATTTAGTCCAAGTTTTGGCATTATTGATGATTTTTCCAATGGTATCATAAAACTCTTTGTCACATAGGCTCTTATGAAGGTATGGATCCAAGTTTGGATTCGAAAACTAACTTCACCCATACCTGCTTTAGATCACTTGTCATATTTAAAATAGAATAATTTTTGAGCAACATAATAAGTATTTCACCAATTACTGCTAATAAAAAACATCTGGAAATTCTTGAGTAAAGAGGAGATGCAAGATAAAAATTTAAATTATATGCTTTAAGGTTAATAAGCAAGATCCCTCACAACTGTAAGTTTGAAAATGCTGTTTTCGATTCTACAATAAATTTGTACTTATAAGTACAAAATATTAAACAATTAAATAGATTCAGTCTACAGTTAATTATTACAGTTAAGTATATTATAATTAACTTTTTAAAAAGTTATTAAAAATTCGTGAAGAATGAGAAAATTTTTTGCACAAAAAAATTTTAAGTTAAGTACCCGAGCAGAAATTTGTCAGGGCTCAAGTAAGGCCCTGATCAGGTTTGCCCTAACCCGGATCAGGCATTGGTAGGACAGCCTCAATGGGCCCTGATCATGAGTGTAACGCTTTTGCCCTATCAGGTCCTGATTGGGATTACCGGATCAGACCCTGATTGGGATAATCGGATCAGGCCCTGATTGGGATATCCGGACCAGACCCTGATATATATTTATACATTATATACATAAATTAATCAAATTAAAATAAAAAAATTACAATGGAAAAAATTCAAACATACATACCACCTTAATCACTATTATTATAGTCTTTCAGCCGAGAAGCTATAACTAAAATATACATGAAACGATTTTAACTATATATTTCTAAAATGGATAATACTCTAATGAATTTTAACCAATTGAAATTTCAGCTAGGGGTCAAATACGAGAAACCTGATCCGGACCGGATGTATTCAAATAAGGTTAACCCTAAAAGGGTATTCTAAATCAGGCCCTAAACAGGCCCACATCAGCTTGCTCTAATAGAGATTGCCCTTGTAGGACTGACCAGGCCCTGATCACGACCTGACTGTATTCAGGTTTTCCCTAACTAAATTCTGCTCGGGTAAATGTACTATTATGACGTCGATAATATAATCAAAATAATAATTCAGTTATACCATTAATAACGAATTTATTGTTTAATGAGCAATATATTATATACAGAATGGATCAGGTAAAAAACTAAATTTTGTATTATTATCCAGTTCAGGACATCGGATAAGATGAGTTTTTTCGATCAGAAACTGATCGTATGACTGGATCAACGGATAAAGTACTGCACGCTGATCAGTAACTGATCAGATAGCCTGATCAACGGATAAAGTACTGCACGCTGATCAGTAACTGATCAGATAGCCGGATCAAGGGAAACGGTACTGTACGCTGATCAGGAACTGATCAGATAACCGGATCAAGGGAAACGGTACTGTACGCTGATCAAGAACTGATCAGATGGCCGTATTACGGAAAATCTGATCCGGATCTGATCATAATCCGGGTTCCCTGAACTAATTTCCAGTCGGGTAGTTGTTCTACTACGAGGTATTTATTTATGTAGTTAAATGGGGGTCAAAATTTTTTTAGTTTTGTTTCTAAAAAAGTCATGGAATTTTCATATTTTTGTTCTGGAAAGTCATGGAAAGTCAGGGAATTTCGTTTTGAAAAAATAGTGGACACCATGAACTAGCAGCTAACGTCGCCCTTGAGAAAGCTACATACAGCATGGCTCTACGAATATTTTGATTAACATGCACTGTAACGCTACTTCTAGCCGCGCACTAATATGGAGGACACTCAGTAGGCTTGGGGGATTCTTTATGCTAGGAGTATTAATTACCGTACAAAACTTTATATATTTTTTAGTGCGCTAAAAAAACAAAACAAAACTGAACAATCTACAACTCCTTGACGTGCCTATGTTCCTTTCTCTTTGAACTTTGATCAACAACTATCTATTGAATTCATTACCATCTATAAATCAATACACTCAATTTAATATTCACATAAAAGCTAATCGTAATATACATATATAAGTTTAATCACAAGTTGACACAAACGGTATCTTTGATGGTATCTTTGACAAACTTTGATATCTGTAAGTACGCTGTTGTTTGAGTCAAGCATTGATCACAAATATTTAAAAGATTCAATTCTCTCAATTCGTTCATCGCTGCACATAAAATCTTTCTTCTTAACTTCTCTTCAAACATTTACATGTGTGGTTTTATCGTAGTTAATTGGAAGACCAATTTTTCTAGCACCATTCTTAAGCGACTTGAGTCTCACTCATAACAGCTTAACTTCGACCCTGAATGACAACATCATCAGCGTAAGCGATCATCTGTACTGAGTGTATTGACAAGATATTCTTGTTAGCCCATAATTTCTTTTGAAAGCACACATATTCCAAGGCTAAATTAAAAAGTATAGGAGAGATAGCATCACCTTGTCTTAAATCGGAGTCGAACGTAAAAAAATCTAAAATTTCGTTCTCTATACTCGTACACAGCATTGAGAGTTCTGTACTGTCATTTTGCTAGTGATACCAGTTAACCAGGAATTTGTTATTTCTGGACCTTTGTTAACTAATATATAAAAAAAATATATACCCGGGATGCACGGATTGTCTCAGACAAACTCTGAGATCTGGGGAACCTCTTAACAATGAACTTTATTCTAACATTTTAAAATATACGTATATGATATAATAATTAAAAATAATAGATCTGACCTTAACTATTTTGTTGTATCTGATGAATGATGTCTTCAATTTGATTAGATTCCTTGGATCCAACTAGTTGGAATCTTTCCACTGAAGATAACACAAATTCCAGCCTTTCCACCAATGTAATCAATCATGTAACAAATTTCAGCCTTTCCTTCGAACGTAATCAATATCAATCACAGCCTTTCCACTAACGTAATCAATATCAATCTCTGCCTTTCCACTAACGTAATCAATAATAATCACAGCCTTTCCACTAACGTAATCAATAATAATCTCAGCCTTTCCACTAACGTAATCAATATCAATCTCTGCTTTTCCACTAACGTAATCAATAATAATCACAGCCTTTCCACTAACGTAATCAATAATAATCTCAGCCTTTCCACTAACGTAATCAATATCAATCTCTGCCTTTCCACTAACGTAATCAATAATAATCACAGCCTTTCCACTAACGTAATCAATAATAATCTCAGCCTTTCCACTAACGTAATCAATATCAATCTCTGCCTTTCCACTAACGTAATCAATAATAATCACAGCCTTTCCACTAACGTAATCAATAATAATCTCAGCCTTTCCACTAACGTAATCAATATCAATCTCTGCCTTTCCACTATCACCATTCATGAAATTTTAAGATAAAACTAAAACGTGAAAACTGTAGATTCAACTTTACGACTTGTTTAGTCGAATTTTAATTAATTTATTTTCACCATAAAAACTTTTTTATTTATATCACAAATTCAATTTTATTATTTGCTATTTCTATTATCAACATCTATATGATTTCTTGGAAGAATTCATCAAATCCAGAATAAAAAATGGACTTTTATCTGACTCAATGTGGTTTCCTTTTATTTCATTTTTTTTTTTTTTGTTAAGACAATACTGAATTGAGATGTTTTAATCTTTAGCAACCAAAATGGAATGGAATTTTCAACAAAAAATTTTCAAAGTTAAAAACTGAATTGAATCTAAAAAATGTGATTTTTTTGTTTGACATCTTCCAATCAAAAAATCAAATCGTGTAATACCAAAGATTCAACAAAAATTAGCAACGACATCTGTTCGTTAGAATTGGAAATAAAATTGAGTACGTTCGTTTGTTTTTTTATAGTATATTCGAAATTTAACTAGCCGTTAAGTATTAGCAAATTTTAAAATTATTATTAATGTAAAAGTGAACTGAAACTATTGAAATATATTTTTATTGAATTAGAAAAAGAAGATGAATTGGTTTTATTGTTGTTTAGGCGAATATAGCGGACGTTACAAATTCTCATTGATATTAGAGCAGACCATAGAGTCTCTCGTTTGAGAGCCGTAGGCTTGCCTGAAATAAATGAAGTGTTAGTACGCAGGCATGTTGAACTCTCGACACTTTTACAAAATCATCCTTATCGAGAAAATTGCATCGGGAGTACCTCGGCCTTGCCAAAAATAACACTTATATTCGCCAAATATCTGTTAATACCGTTCCTGGCTATATTGAAAGTAAAACACCATAAAAATTTTGAAAACAACTTATTTTATTGAGAATCTATTTTGATTTTTTCAACATCGGCAGCATACAGTGCGCCATTAATGTCAAATTTTGTTTTGGCCAATATCACACCATATTTTTTATCCCCATACTTCCTCAATTCCGAGGCAACATAACAACCAAATATGTGGTATTGGTCTTGTTCTCGTACAAGACCTTGGGTATAAGACCCTGACACTTCTTGCCTTTCTGAGGTTGCACTCGCATTTTCTGCATCTTCAATAATGTCATCATTTTGCGCAAATCTATAGTTAGCCAATTCCTGCAAAATAGAACATAGATATATTGATATATAGAAAACGATCAGTACTATTCAGTTTTACTATATTCTTTATTTGATGTTTGCAGCTACCAAAGGAGTTCGAAAGGATATGGAAGTTGGCCCATTTTGTTTGAGCGATAAGTGAAACAAACATGTACAGATTAATGCACCCGAAATTCTCATCACTTATAAAATCTTACTTTTCAAACTTTGACTAGATACCAAACAATAAATCCTATCACATAATAAAATAAACAGTTTTCCACTTTTAAAAAATTGATATACTTTAGCTAATTAGTTATAATAATCTGACTTTTATTAACAATTGTCTTTAATCTATACCGGATAGCTCAACAAAAAACTATCTTAAAACTGATATTACGCCTGTACACTGAATTTATCACACCAAACATTCCCTTGGAAATCTCTTATCATTTTTTTATAAATCACAGAAACAACAACTATAAATTTAGTGAATCTAACATGAATAAGAAAAACAAAATCAAAAATTATACAATTTAAATAAAAAAAAATAGCTTACATATTTTATTTCTTCTGTTGTTCTTCATGTTTTAATATATCTTGATTGGAAAGATTCCGCTGCTATAAAATATCTTTAGCACACTCATTACACTGAAACAATGCTACATACATTGTACTTCCTTTGATACACGAATAATTTTCATTGAAAATTGCATTCACTTCTGCAAGCACCACCTCAAATTTTATTATTTAAGGTATTCAATTCCTTTCCTCATGGAAACTCATCATCACTGCAGCCAATTGGAAATCCATTTTAATCAATTCCCACAATTTCACCATCGTTGTTTACGAATACGGCACCAACTTATGTTGTTGGATCTTTGCTACGTTTTTCTATCAGAAATGCAGTTGCAAAAAAAAAAATATTCAGCCAAATGTAGATAATAACAACGCTTTTTAATTTTATCTTTTTCCATAACTTTAAATTATCACCATTGAAAACAGCTGATAACAATTTCTTTTATTAACTAATTTATCAGTCTCGGAACTGAGAACAACAACATCAATGCAGAAACTTTTTTTTTCACTTAATACAAACAAGTAAACAAATAAAAAAACTCGATCTTACAACAAATAATTTAATTTTTCTTTAAAATGAAATTTTCTAGTACACATTGCACTATAATATTTTTTTATTAACATTTTTTTTATTATTTCAAATATGTACTATGTTTTACATTTACATCACATATAATTGATTTAGTTCTAATTCGAATCATGATTCTTTCGATTTAATAATTATACTGCTCAACATCACCAGTATACCACATCATATCAAATGGACTTTGATAGATGTGGTATACTGGTTGAGCTACCATCGTATACTGAATATTTGTTTAATTATTCTTCTTTTATAATTTGATTTTCCTTCCGATCTGAATTCCCCCACCAAGAGAAAACAAACCAAAAAATACAGTGGTACCTCTGTAATGAGTCCACCGTTACATAGTTTATAATTCTTTAAAAATTTTAATTGCGGTAAAAAAATTAAAATTGGGTTTTCCAATAATCCAGCTAACAATGTATTCCTTCATCATGCGACGCACTATGCTTTTCAACGATTAAAACCTAGATATAGAGTTAGGTGTAGACTAGCTTCTTCACACCAGGTCGTATATGCGTACCAAATATCACTATATGCTAGTGATACTTCACTGCTACTGCTAGTGGTATGCGATTTCTCACTTTAACTCAAATGTCTATAGTAGGGACTGAATTATGCGGGGTTGTCACACCCCTACATAAAAAAATTACAGTTAAACAGCAAACTATTGAATATTGTTATGTATACATATTGTAATAAACTTCGTCCAGAATGGGTTAATTTTATTTACTCATTCATTAGTTAAAAGTTAACTCCTTTTTCAATCTTTTACTTGTATTACAAATTGTATTGCATAAATTAATGTAAATTAAATTTGTTATAAAAATGTTTACATTAATGAATTAAAAGGAGTTACCTGATACATTTTGCATAAATTAAATTTGAGTTCGCTAATACAAATGCAAGTATGAATGAAAACAGGTGTGGCCTATTTCAGATGTACGGACTACGTAGTATTGATTTCTAGTGGATTATAGAAGTTTCGATTTATTTATTTTTCGATATAAATAAGCAAACAAAAATATCAGATAGTCAGTTTTACTTTTGCAATTGAAAGTGTTTTACAAATATTCGCAAGTATAAGGAATAATCGGTGGTACTTGAGCCTGGGTACTAATAGAGAAAGAATCTGAACTTAGTGGAATAGTAAATACAGATTTTACGATTCCAAATATTATTGATTCAAATTGTGGAAAAGCGGTGAAGTTTAGTGTACATAAATTGGAGACCCTGGAATTTATTGTAAGGAAAAACGGAAGCTGCTGTAATTTGATGACAAATAAAGTTTGAGATTCTGTTAACTAAAGATCTGTCTTTTACTGTCGTGTTTGTTCAATAATCTAAAAGAACCAACGAAGAGTCGTTACAGTGGTGTCAGAAGTGGAATTATTGAAACAATGGTCAAGACAGTAAATATTAGTGATCTCAGCCAGACCCAGCTGAAGGATGAGTTGAAGAAAAGGAATGCTCCAATCCATGGAACGAAGGCAGAACTTGCATTCCGGCTGCGTAAAGTTTTAGAAGAAGCAGGCCAAAACACAGAGGTCATAGACATAGAGCCGGAGGAAGCTCCAGTTCAGAATGCCCCAGCAGTTGATCCGATGATGGTGTTGATGAAAGAAATGATGGCACAGCAACAACAACAAAAGGTAGAGCAACAACAACAACTTGCTGATATGATGGCCCGACAAGAGAAACAGGCAGCCGAACAAAAAATAGAGCAACAACAACAACTTGCTGATATGATGGCCCGACAAGAAAAACAGGCAGCAGAACAAAAAGTAGAATTTGCTGATATGATGGCGAAGCAAGAAAGTCTACGTGAAGTAATCGAGTCACGTATATCCAGTGCAGAGGTGAAAATCAACAACGTGGAAAGGGAGCTGCGGAAAGTTACCGAAGAACATGAAGAGAAATTACGCAAACTTTCAAGTGAATTACGCCAAGAAATAGCACAAGGGAAGTCAGGTAACATGATCAATCCATCAACTACTTCAGCCCCAGCTAGAGTGAAAACACCTGCATTTGATGGATCTACATCGTACCAGATATTTAAGATGCAATTTGAGATAGCAACAACTGGGGTTGATCACCAGCAAAAAGCAAATGCGCTTATATGGGCATTGAAGGGGCCAGCTGCTGAAATCTTGCAGACATTATCAGCGACAGAGCGTGATTACAGCAAGATTATGGAGGCCTTAGAAGTAAGATATGGGGAAAGTCATATGCAAGCTCTCCATCGCATGCAGCTCAGAACACGAAAACAGGGAGTCAGTGAAACTTTGCAAGAATTAGAGGCTGACATTGTCAGACTGGTTAATCTGTCATACCCGAACTATAACGCTGAACATCGAGATGAGCTGGCAGCTGATACATTTATCAATGCTCTTCGAGATATACAAATGAGAAATCAGCTGTATCTAAGCGGGAAGAAATTACCTGCGGAAGTCTTAGCATTGGCCTTGCAAATGGAAGCCGGAAAAAGAGCGTATGGCTCAGATAGAGTACGTCAGATGGAAGTTGCTGAGGAACCACTGAAAGCAGCGCTTGATGAAGTGATCATGCGTGTCAAAAGTTTGGAAGATAAACCTGAACGAAATCAACGAAGTAGATCTAGCAGAGTAAGATGCTGGAACTGTGGAAAGTTGGGGCACATCCGAAGAGAATGTAAATGGGAGCAACACCCGGAAGACAGAGGCCGCGTTCCAGATTCGGGAAACTAGATTGTGCCAGTTTTGAAGGGCGAAAGCTGGCTCAATTACAATGCCCTACATTGGTGGTATCACTAGTAAAAAGAGAAAATAGTAGTCTAGTCTTAGAGGCAACCGTTGGAAGCAAATCGTGCATGTTGACTTTGGACACAGGTGCTTCGAGATCGATAGTGCGTCCAGATGTGGTTTGTGATAGTCAGATCGATACAGCAAGACGATTCACCCTTAAAACAGCTACGGGTGAAACAGTTCTAGTTCATGGAGAAAGCGACCAAGAGGTTCACCTTGGAGGAAATTCATTTAGGCACCGATTTATTGTAGCAGATATAGAAGATGACTGCATAATTGGGCTTGACTTCATGAAAGAATACAATTTTATATTAGATCTGGGAAGCCACGTACTGAGATATGGAAACACAGAAATAGTGCTAAACGCCACCAACGACAATGCTGAGGTCCGTGTTATTAGTGATGGACCAACTGAGATCCCGGCAAAATCTGAGAAAATCATATGGACTAAGCTACTAGATAAAAGTGACCAAAATTCACCTGTGATGATTGAGCCAGCTAACAACGACTTTGGAGGAAACATTATGATTGGCCGAACGCTAGTTGCAGCAAAAGAGGGAGTAGTTCCAGTGCAACTGATTAACTTCTCAAATAAACGAGTGGTCATCAATCATGGAGAAGAAATCGCCAAATGCAGCACCATAAAAGAGATAATCAGCTGTGAAGAAGAGCAAAAGGTCTTCATGCAGAGAAACAATCCCGCATTAGTAGCAATACTTCAAGATCTTAGTAAAAGAATGAATCCAGCCGAATTCAATGAAATCAAGAGGGTATTAACGAAGATGAGCAGCGTTTTTTCTACTGGAGATGAAGATGTTGGAAGAACAAACATCGTGCGACATAGGATCAACACTGGAAACGCTCATCCTATCAGACAGCCTCCTAGAAGACTACCACTGGCTAAACACGAGGAAGTGCAAGGAATGCTGGACAAAATGAAAAGTGATGGAGTCATCAGGCCATCTAAGAGTCCATGGAGCTCACCAGTGGTGCTAGTTAGAAAAAAAGATGGGTCAGCTCGTTTTTGTGTAGACTATCGAAAACTCAATGAGGTAACCATTAAGGACAGCTATCCACTGCCACGAATTGATGACACACTGGATACACTATCAGGGGCCGAATGGTACAGCACATTAGATCTGAAGAGTGGCTACTGGCAAGTTGAAATGCATCCAGAAGATCGACGAAAGACAGCATTTTCTACTGGCAATGGGTTGTGGGAGTTCAATGTGATGCCGTTTGGTCTATGCAATGCCCCAGCAACATTTGAACGTCTAATGGAATGCGTGTTACATGGTTTAACCTGGAAGGCCTGCCTAGTTTATCTTGATGACATCATTATAATGGGTCGCAACTTCGAAGAGCATCTAATGAACCTCGAAGAAGTACTCAGAAGAATAAATAATGCCAACATGAAGTTGAATCCGGTAAAGTGCAATCTCTTCCACAAAGAAGTGAAGTACCTTGGACACATCATTACAGAACATGGAGTCAGAACCGATCCCGAGAAGATTGATGCTGTGAAAAATTGGCCAGTACCGAAGAATGTTCATGAGCTACGCAGTTTCCTTGGCTTATGCACCTATTATCGAAGATTCGTGGAGAATTTTGCAAATATCGCCAAGAGTCTACATAAATTGACAGAAGCAAATACCAAGTTTCTGTGGACAACCGAATGTAATGAGGCCTTCTGCAGTTTAAAAGAAGAACTATGCAACACCCCTATACTAGCCTATCCAGAATCCGGAAAGATGTTCATTCTGGACACAGACGCAAGCAATGTAGGAACTGGAGCTGTTTTGTCACAGAAAATTGGAGACGATGAGAAAGTGGTGGCATACTTCAGTAAAGTTCTGTCAAAGCCGGAGCGGAATTACTGTGTCACGAGGAAGGAGCTGTTAGCTATCATCAAGGCTGTGAAACATTTCCACAAGTATTTGTGTGGACAACCTGATTCGCACGAATTCCTGATTCGCACGGACCATGCTGCTCTAAAATGGTTATTACAATTTAAATTTCCTGAAGGACAAGCAGCAAGATGGATAGAGATCCTGCAGAACTACGACTTCAAAGTTGAACACCGCAAGGGAAGGATCCATGGTAACGCTGATGCCTTGTCTAGAAGACCCTGTATACAGGAGTGCAAGTCATGTAGCAGAACTGAGGGAAATGAGGCAATGAAAGTGAATCAAATCAGGTTCCAAACTCCTGACGATTGGTGTACTGAGGCAATTAAAAGAGAGCAGCTAGAAGATCCAGCTATGGCTCCAGTATTGAAATGGAAAACCGAGGCAAGGCGACCAGAGTGGAAAGAGGTCGCACCTTTAAGTACGGAGGTGAAATGTTACTGGGCGCAATGGGACTCACTATTTATGGACAACGGGATATTAAAAAGAAAATGGGAGTCCGCTGATGGAAAGAAAGTGTTGGAGCAACTGGTGTTGCCATCAAGTCGAGTGGAAGAGGTACTGGGAAAGCTGCATGGAAGTATTTCTGGAGGACACCTGGGAGTCAATAAAACCCTAGCCAAAGTAAGGGAGAGGTTTTATTGGGTAAGGTATCGAACAGACGTGGAGCAATGGTGTCGGCGATGCGATACTTGTGCAGCGAGCAAAGGACCAAAAACTAGAACTCGAGGAGAGATGCAACAGTACAATGTGGGTGCCCCAATGGAGAGAATTGCTATAGACATCGCGGGGCCATTTCCGGAAACGACAAAAGGTAACAAATACATCATGGTGGTCATTGATTACTTTACAAAATGGCCGGAGGCTTATGCAATACCGAACCAGGAAGCAGTTACGGTCGCGGAAACATTAGTCAATGAATGGGTTTGCAGATATGGAACACCGCTCGAGTTGCATACCGACCAGGGAAGGAATTTCGAATCTCAACTGATGGAAGAGCTGTGCAGAACACTCGGCATTAGAAAAACACGAACTACACCTATGAACCCGCAGTCGGATGGCATGGTAGAACGATTCAACCGAACCATGGAAGAACATTTGTCAAAGGTAGTAGAAGCCAACCAAAGAAATTGGGACAAGGATCTTCCGTTATTCTTGATGGCCTATCGTAGCGCAGTGCACGATACGACAAGTGAAACGCCGGCGAATATCATGTTCGGAAGAGAACTACATCTTCCTAGTGACATCGAGTTTGGCATCCCTGGAGGTCTGGTATCCACGAAAACAGATTATGTGGGACAACTAAGGGAGAAGATGAATAAAATCCATCAGCAGGTTCGAGACCACATTAAGATTGCCAGTGACAAAATGAAAACCAGGTACGACATAAATGCAAATAGTGGCGGGTTTCAAGAAGGAGAATTGGTATGGCTATACAACCCCAGAAGAACTAAGGGAAGATCACCCAAGCTGCAGCCAGATTGGGAAGGCCCATATAAAATAATCAAACGAATTAATGATGTCATCTACCGCATACAAAAGGGACCCCGTACCAAGATGAAAGTGATACATCTGCAAAGGTTGGCACCGTACCAAGGTAACAGCACCAATGCGATCTCTGATATTGTTCGGGACGAACAAAACTAAATGGAGGGCAATGTAATAAACTTCGTCCAGAATGGGTTAATTTTATTTACTCATTCATTAGTTAAAAGTTAACTCCTTTTTCAATCTTTTACTTGTATTGCAAATTGTATTGCATAAATTAATGTAAATTAAATTTGTTATAAAAATGTTTACATTAATGAATTAAAAGGAGTTACCTAATACATTTTGCATAAATTAAATTTGAGTTCGCTAATACAAATGCAAGTATGAATGAAAACAGGTGTGGCCTATTTCAGATGTACGGACTACGTAGTATTGATTTCTAGTGGATTATAGAAGTTTCGATTTATTTATTTTTCGATATAAATAAGCAAACAAAAATATCAGATAGTCAGTTTTACTTTTGCAATTGAAAGTGTTTTACAAATATTCGCAAGTATAAGGAATAATCGGTGGTACTTGAGCCTGGGTACTAATAGAGAAAGAATCTGAACTTAGTGGAATAGTAAATACAGATTTTACGATTCCAAATATTATTGATTCAAATTGTGGAAAAGCGGTGAAGTTTAGTGTACATAAATTGGAGACCCTGGAATTTATTGTAAGGAAAAACGGAAGCTGCTGTAATTTGATGACAAATAAAGTTTGAGATTCTGTTAACTAAAGATCTGTCTTTTACTGTCGTGTTTGTTCAATAATCTAAAAGAACCAACGAAGAGTCGTTACAATATATAAAAGTTATAACAAATTGATGCAGAATAATTTTTTAATATTATATTAGCTTGATAGCTAACTACTTACTTGGTCATATTCATCCGGACGTCTGGTTCGTCTGTTGCTCTCTAAAAAATGCAAGGTCGTATATGCATACCACGAAGGAATGTATATACCACTTCCAGAAGTATGACTGTTCTGTACCTTTTGCAACTCTCGATGAAATTGACTTTTAATGTTTTTCCATTTTGTTATCACTTCATTTGGGGAACAAATTAGCTGTTGTTTGTTTATTTGTCTGTTTATTGTTTATTGATGATGATTGAGGATAATGATGATAAAATGCTGTGCAATACTAAATTATTCATACCAACAATTCGTAAATTTGGTATATCGGCACGATGGTATCGGTATAAAATATTTGTCGAAGTTGAGTTGAGTTTTGATTTTTTCAAATTTGAGACCGAAACTAGAAACAAGTTCATTAATAATTCTCATGAATGAAGATGTGATTTGATGGATTTTTAGATTTTATTTTAACGGTACAAACATATATTATATTATAATTATAGTTTTTTTTTTTTTTTTTAATAAAATGTGTTGTGTAATAGGGTTAAGAATATGTGTCACAACAACACATAAATACCTTTTAATAATTAGGTCTAGACCTGGATCCCACAACAACTGGCGTTCTAAGGTGTAGATTAACGCTTTTTTTTAAACATCTGCGGGTTGAAGCCACCTGAGACTAAGTGTTCCGGCAAACTATTCCATTTGTTCGCAGTTCGGACAAAGAAGTCTCTCTGCGATCTGCCAGTATGACAGCGCGGGATCTTTACCGTTTCACCGGTTGCGGCAGCCGATTGCCGGGTGGAACGGGGGTAAGAATAAGTTTGAGGCATGATGCCGCTGATTTCATCTGAGCACTGCTGATGACGATATTTGTAAAAAACAACGAGGTCAGCAACAGTGCGACGATGTTGTAGGGAATCAAGTTTTGATGTCAAAGTTCGATCACCCACAATTCGTATAGCCCGCTTTTGAACAGAGTCCAAGACGGCCAAGATGGAAACAGAGGCAGCACCCCAAACTTGACAGCAGTACTCCATACAGGGACGAATATAGGACTTATAAACATGGAGCAATTGGTATGGAGTGAAAAATTTTTTGCATCTATTTAGGAGGCCGAGTTTTTTAGACTCACTGGTAATTCACATATTTTCTTAAGAACAAAACAACATATATCTCATTTTTTTTTTAATCCCAATTTTAATTATTATTTTATTACTATTTAACCGTTTTTATTTGAACACAAAACCCACAGTGTACTACCAATTTTTTGATTTTAAATGGTATATCGAAATACACACAAACAACTATAACAATTTGTTTTTTGAACTTGTTAATTATTGACTATAACTAATAAAATAATCACGTTAACTAAATATTTCAAACAAAACGCCTAATTTAACTAATAATTTTCACTCAAGACAAGCTCAAACTTTTATTTAGAATCTATTTGGATATTAAAATAAATATTTTAAGATTAACAGTTTAGCACCGTCCACGACGTTAATTATTGACCGAATGAATTTTCAAATTTTTCATTTTGCTTTCTCTTGCAAGGAAGGTAAAAAACTTGTTATATAGAATTATATTTCTTACAAAACCAGTCAAAAAAATGTATGAGGAGAAATTTCCGTTCGCTTAACAGACCCGTATTCATGATTAAAAGAAAAACCAAAATTATGACAAATTATTGAAATAAACTCCCAAAATTTCTTTTAGATCTAAATGGAATGTTACAAAGTCAAACAAAAATTTCCAATACCAGAAGAAGAAGAGCTCAAGAAATATATTTTATTTAAAAATTCGTCAGATAAATTCTCTTTGTTCGATTTTCTATTTTTATTTTTAAGTTCATACCTACATAACTGTTTTATCGACTATTTTTGCCATAGACGTCACAAACATGCGTTTGGCCGCTCACGCTCACTTGCTTTGGACCAGTCTCTTTGAGCAGTTGTCTCCGGTCTAGCTCCACGGTTTTGTCTAATACCACAGCGTGATAATATATTACGCTGTTGCTCAAAAGTGACGCATTTTGCATTCGCTTTGTTTTTCATAAGTTTGGTTTTCTTGATCTCTTCTGTAATTAGTGTGGTTTGAACGTTCTTTGAGTTTAATTTTTGGTTGCAGGTGAATTTTTGAATTGAATCTTTTTTTTATTTTTAGTTTTTTCAAAATTACGAGCTCGTTATGTTTGGCTACCAACAAACTCATTTCTGGAACGACCACCGTTTGAAACAGAACTTATTGACCACGTGTTTGAAAGTTCGCCGGCTTTATATTTGTTATGCAAGAAAGCCTCTGCTAATAACTTTCGCCAAATCGTAGCATCGTGATTAGAACCACCATACGAATCATTCACATTTAAAATTTTTAGATTATAATCACAGATATGTAAACACGTTTAAATAAGTATATATTGAGTTAATAAAGTATATCTTAAGAAATTTAGTTACAAATTCGTAACAAATTTCGAAACAAAATATAGGCATGTTATTACCAATTGAACATTTTTGGAATGATAATGATGACGATTGAAATACACGTGCTCTATTCTTCTTTCCGGTCTGTAGAATGAGACATGAGTGCAATCAATACATCCAATTATTCCGGGATAATTGAATTTCTCAAAAAATCTGTGATTATAAACACTTTTTTAACAACGAATACAAAAGTTAAATAAAAAAACTTACTGTAATTTAATTTGATTCATTTCATGTGTAGTTTGAGGAAATTTTATGTACACATGCATCAAATGATCATTGACAATTTCACAAAACTCTTTGATGCTTATGGATGATTGTGACATGCATGTTAAATAGCTTACACCAACTTTCTTTTGAAATGTCCCTATTTAAACAAGTTTTAATTATTACAAATTTTTTCTATAAATATGTTTTCTTGCATTTCTTAATTTAACTGTATAGTGAATTAAATACCTTCGGCCAAAACTTAGCGCCGCTAGAATCCTTAACTCCTTTGGAATGGATGTTGTTTTCATGTGTGGAACAACCATATCCTTTAAAATTAGCACAAGTTCCTGCGGCATACGGTAGATTCAAATAAATTCTTTTTCAGGCAAGTCGAAGGGGCTGGCTGAGCACCGTATACCTCGTCTTTCATTTATTAAATTGACGCGTTTTTCT
Source organism: Diogma glabrata (assembly GCA_963693315.1). NCBI lineage: Eukaryota > Metazoa > Arthropoda > Insecta > Diptera > Cylindrotomidae > Diogma > Diogma glabrata. The sequence goes on from CAVNZG010001550.1 coordinate 129,560, forward strand.
CTCACCTCCTCGTCTAAAAAATCAATCATCCTCATCCTACGCGACATCTAAAAATACTTTTGAAATAAATTTTATTGTAATAATTTAATGGTTATAATGAAATGGTTTGGTGGGTTTATCGGCAAAGCTTTTACACAGATCGACAGTATCTCAACTTGAAAGGCACTCCACATGATGTTGAGCACCTATTTATATGTCCAGACAATGCGACGGACCTGACGAAGAGGGATCTGTGGCACTGCCCAATGGCCCTAGCAGATCTTTCAAATTAAAAACAGAATCGAACAAGTAGCACTTTACCAACGTCGCTACAACAACAGTAGCAGAGTTCATGAACCTAGACATGGAGTCGGAAGATTATCAGCACACCCGTCGCTAAAACAACAACAACATTAGGATTTTATGAATTAGCTGTTTGCGTTTAATAACTCATGTTTATTTAAATCGTGATTATTTTTATGTACGGGATCTATTATTCATATTATAAAAAATAAACAAGATATTCGAAATATAGGGCGATTAAATAATCAAATTAATTTTATTTTATCTTGTTTAAATTTAGCTTTATGTGTATTACCTTTTACTAAATATATATGTGAAATACACTAATTACACTCTTAAACTAATAGATATTTAAATAATAAAATACGTTCTATTCTTGTTAAATTGAGTTTAATTTCACTATATAGGCTTTCGAAAACTATAATATTCACAAATAAATGTTTTTGACATACACAAACCAGGCTACTGGGGGCTTCAAATACAATAGGACACAATTTCCTTTTGTATATTATCCAAAACAAAACAAAATGATACACAAAACTGTGATTTATAATTCTTTCAAAAATATTATAGACTTCAATTTTTTTTAAAACACCAAAAACTTAATAAATATCACGAATCTCAAGAATATCGTTTTTTCATAAAATTTTGTGTAAATTATATTTATCACATATAAGCAATTTTTCACTCAAATAAATCAATTATGATCATTGAACTTAAATCGATTTAATTCACTTTGAGTTTTAATTTAATGCAAATTTTGTTATCCTCTTTCTTTCTATAAACAAAATCGAAAATCAATAACTCTATTTCTTTTTCTGCATTCAAAATTCGCCTCCCTTTAATTATAAATAATGGGAAAAAGTGAAACAAAGATATAATGATAAAAACATTATGGGTTGAATTACAATTTATGGGAAAGGGATGAATCTCATATAAATACGTGTCATGTTTGTAAAAGGAATAGTGTGGGTGAAATTTAAACACCATCGCGAGATAATGAGAGATGCAATCCAACAATACTATGACACCATGTAACAATATTATGAGTACATACAAACTTGTCATTTTGGGTATTTGAGTATGTTTTGTTTTTTAACTATTTAAAAACCAAATGTTAAAAAAAAAAGAAAACGTCGGTTTATTTTTATAATGTTAAAATCAAATACTCTGTGTTAGGTGTTGTGATTTGAATGATTACTAAATACGGTGATTATTAAATACGAAAACTGTTAAGACTAAATGTTACTTACAAAAATGTGTGCGCATATCCACACATCCCATGTGTGCACATATAGGTGGTGGCTTGCTTTGCTTTACAACAACAAATGGTGCGTTCGATTTCTGAATTATTCTTTTATTAAAATCTTTATAACACGAATTTTTATTGTTTTGTCTCTACATATAGAAAAATAAATATAAACTATGTAACGTTTACCAGTGCAACCTGAGCCCCAAAAAGGAGTAAAGATTGCCCTGGCCAACGTTAAAGATTTGACCATCTAGTTAGAAATCCGGACCCGCTTCTACGGTTTGGCTCAGGCGTATGTTTTTGGTCGTGGGTTGTCCGGTAACTAGATAGTCCTGGTAGGAAGCGGTTCATAAACAAAAAAAAATAAAAAGCATATTTAAATAGGGAATAGTCCAACCTTACTTACTGTAACACGTTTTCTAATCACAATTACTAATTTCAATTTATCTTGCGAACGAAAGCAACCATTGGAAAAAAAAGAACACAAAATTTGCAGCACGTTATAAAGTTTTTATTTAAATTCATCAAAAAATAGAAATACATAAAATATAAAACGAGAAATAACTTGCGCTTTTTCTTTTATTCTTGGATCGTTCTCCAACAAATTCCAAAATCCAAAAAAAAATCCTTTGAAGTAATCCAGTTTTTAAGAATGCCACGGTGTACGTGTTTTTGAGGTTGAAATGCCGGTCTGCTCTCTATACCGTCGCGCATTCTTGTATATTCACTTCCTACACAGATTTCTTCACAAAACTATATTAAAAAGCTAAAAAAAAACAAAAGATTAAAGTTTAATCTTAATTGGTTCACTAACTAAACAAATAACCAATAACCAAAAAGAATACACAAAATTAAATTAACTTGTAACAAATTACAACACAAAACACAAAAAAACAACTTAACAACACATGATCAGAAGAATCTCCCTGATACAGCACGACTTGTTTGCTCGAACGCTCAAAACTAACTGACCTTCATCATTATCATTTCCCTTATCTATATATTTTATTGAATAACAGCTGTTCGATAGAGATCGTAAATATTGAGATGTAAACGATTAAACTCTCATTATTTGTTAAATTTTTCATAATTAAGACAAACAAATCGGAGAGTTAATTATCGATAAATAAAATTTGGAAATTTGGAAAAATTATGTACATAAAGAATTTTTTTGACATCTATGTACACTAATATACAACATATATTTGCAAGAATGTACAACTATTATGTACAGAAATATTTAAAAAATTATTTACAACTATGTACAAATTGACAGTATAAAAAAACGGTCTCCGAAAAAAATTACTGCCCCAAAACGGTTTTTTTCCAAATACAAAAAATTATTTACCAAAGATGCACACAATCAACAAGGTTTTCGTCGAGGGTTCCCTTTCCTGTGATTGGCCTCAAAGATAGCGTTCTCCTCAGCCAATGTCTCCGCATAAGCGTGCATGACTGAAGAGAACTCCACCTCCTCAACAACCACGCTGCCTTCTGTTTCTTCCTCCTGCACTTCTTCTCTCTCCACCTTCTCCTGTCCCTCTCCAGCCTTCTCAAGCGACGCCTCTCCAACACATCCACTATTCCTACCACTTCCTCATTCACCTCATTCATCTCATCCACTTCATCAGCTACCACCTAATTCGCCTCGTTCACACACTCATTCATTACTTCATTTGCTACTCCATTCACCATTTCATCCACCATGTCATCATACAACTCAATCACTATATCATTCATCACTTCCTTGTACGCTCCATCCATGACTTCATCCATTATTACATCCATTACCCCATTCACCACATTCATCGCCTCCTTCATTCTCTCATTCACCTCACTCATTACTAGACTCATAACCTCATGCATTATGTCATCCACCTCATTCACACCCGGCTTAACCGCTGCCTGGCCCAGCTCACCTGGCCCCGGCCTACACTTGCTCCTAAACGATCCATATTGTTTGATTGTGTACATGTTATATTGCGAAATATACATATATATACACATGCATACACATACACATACATATATATACCTATATATATAAAATTAAGACCCAATTATCCAAAATATTTATGATATTATTTACGAATATTTACGAATATCCAAAATATTATATTAGAACAAAATCAATAACTGGTTTATAAAAAGATCATTTAAATGTTCAATATATATCTATAAAAATATACCAAAAAAACCCAAACTGGTTTTGTACCAACAAATTCGAAGTCAACCAAACCGGTTGACACCGCCCAAATACATGAAAAAAACTATTTTTATTTTTCGCGCCGAAAATAGCTCTAAAAAAAAATATAAAAAAACAAAGCCCAAGGGTCTCTAGTTTCGGCCCAGATATACTGTTTGGACTTTTAATATTAACCGGAATAGACTGATATCATAATAATATCCAGACAAAAAGAACTACAACGGACAACGAATCGGTACTCCAAACAATCTGTACCTGGGGATCTCTTATCTAAGAAAAAAAATACTCCTTAGCCTATCATGTCTTAAAAAAAATAACACAACAAATAAAAATCTAACAATAAAGAAATGAGAATAATGAAAAAAAACTTTCCTAATGGCGTTGAGGGTAGTCCAGAGATGATCACCGGAAAACTTTACTCCTTTGACAGGTCCAATACAATTCAGTTGATCAATGCAATATCCAGTTCGATAAATCCGTTCCAGTTTACTCTAACCAACTCAATGTTTGGTTCACCTGATACACTCCAATCAATTTCAAATTCTTATTCTTCGGTCTTATGACAATCACTTGACTAATTATTTTCACCAAAACGTAATGCTTATAGATATATCCAATACAGGCCACCTTATTAATGTTATAGATTTTCTGTTACTATCAACGATTTACCCTTTCTTTCTCTTGGAAAATACACTGTCCGCCATCTTTCTACTGTAACTTATCTGCTATCGTTTTGTTCGAGTTTGAGAAAGAAACACAACTTTATCACGTTACGCATTTACTAATTCATTCTGCATACCGATATATATATAAATTTTCCCAAACCAATAGTTCATCCATATCATTTGAAGATTTCCTTATTCGATGTGAATCAAGGTTTTCCTTTCTTTGCCATCCAAGTAGCCTTAATAAAAACACACGGACAAGACTTGACAGAATAACTTTTTAATATTCAAAATTTAATTAATTTTCTTCCTTTTATACAATCACAAATAAAAGTATGATCTTTATTGTGTTTTCAAACAAACAATATTTCTAACTTTTAGCAAAGAGTTTTTCTTTTTAATTTATTGTTATTTGAATTAATTTTTTTTTTCCACCAAATTTTGGATGAATCTTTTATTTTAAAGTTTAAACATCGAATGACTTGAACAAAAATGTGATTTCTGACACATCATCTTTTTTTTTTTAGAAAAAAAAAAAAACAAAATGAAAACAAAATTGAGCCACAAAACTATGTTCGTTAAAGACAAATAAATAGCAAATAAATAGTGCGTTCGTTTAGTTTTAGAATTGAAATTGAATTGGTCGTTATAATTATTTGAAAAAGATTGTTTTAAGTTATTATTATTATTGAAAAAAAAAATGAACTGGAGTGATGTAAATAAATTTTGATTGAACGGAAAAAAGAATAGGAATTGTTTTTAATATTATTTAGGTGAATATAGCCGACGTTACAAATTCCTTCAAACCATGTTCTCTCTCTAAAAATTTCGCGACTTAACTACATCATGGTAGTGGGGTGACTCATGATTTATTTGTAAGATGATGCCTATCTACCTTCCCCACAACCTCACCACTATAACGCTAACCCATGAATATATAGTAGCACAAAGAAAAATAAACTTAACATACTATTTACTCACCAAATTTTCTGACACTCACTTTCCCAAACAGAGATTCCGAGGATCCGGATTCAAGATTTAAACTTCGAGGATGAAAGTCAAACACACCATTATACTTTCAATACCATATAATATCCAACTTTATTTGTAAAATTATAACAAACCGACATAAGACTTAATATTTTCTTTAAAATCTCAGTAATTCACTAATTGACATTTAATATTTTCTTTAAAATTTTAGTAATTCTCAGATTGACATAAAACTTAATATTCTCTTTAAAATTTTCAGTAATTCACAAATCAATGTAAAACTTAATATTTTCTTTTTGATTTTCAAAAATTCACCAATTAACCCACATAAAACAAACTATGTACAAACAAACAATAAAAAAAAATTCTCTAAAGGTATTAAACAAAACAAAAAAAACAAGACGAAAGAATAAAAAAAAAACAGACCGAACCACGGCTATTACTGCTCGAGTCGAAACGCCCTTTCTGAGTCCCGACCAACAATTCCTTTTCTCTACTTCAAACCTCGGTTTTATTTGAAAAACAAAAAACAAGGAAAAATGTTAAAATATAATATAAAATGCCACTCACAAATAACGTTAACTTCAACGAATTGTTAAAAATCACCAGCAACCCAATAAATAGTTTTGCAGATGATAGTGCTCTGCACAAGTCGTTCGAGCCCCTTCCTTCAAAAGGTAAAATGCACGAACGAATTAATCCTGCCCGGAGAGACGCTGCCATAAACGTGAACCAAGACCTGAATAAAGTCGCCGACTGGGTTGACCAAAACCTTGTCAATTTCAACTCTACCAAATTACAGCTGTTGATTGTTTCCAGATTAAAGGTTGATTGTTTCCAGATTAAAGGGAACCTCTGCCGGCTGATATTTATAGTTGATTAACGGCCGTTTTTAAACAATAACAAAACGATAAGTTTGTTTCTTGGGAATTTTTTTTCGTTGATTATTGTACCCACTAAGGAGATTGCACATCTGCTTTGTAACAAAATTTAAAAAAATTATGTAAAAGATGATTACGAACTGGGTGCAAGAAATTGTGTTTGAAAAGGGTAGAAATAAATTCAAAAGTTGTTGTTATTATAACTTAGTGCGTGTGAGAAAGTAGAGCGACTCTAAATTACGGAGATTGGACAACTGCTTCGTAACAACTCAGGGTAGTTCAATAAGGGGTAGGGGTTGGGGGTCTGTTATAAAACATATCGAAGTTATCGTCATCATTATCAATTTTAACATAATCGAAGATACTGCGTTCAATTACGATAATAAAAATTGTGGCCGGACTCAGGGTAGTCCAATAATAGATAGGGTTGGGGGGTCGGTTATACAAAGTATCGAAATTATTGTCATTATTATCGATTTTTACATAATCGAAGATGCTGAGTTCAATGGTGATGGTGAAAATGTTGATCGGACTCAGGGTAGTTCAATAAGAGGTGACGGTTGGGAGTCTGGTCATGAATAGTTTCAAAATTATCGTCATTATTTCGTTTTTAACATAATCAAAGATGTTGAGCTCAATAGTGATGATAAAAATGGTGACCGGATTCAGGGTAGTTCAATAAGGGGTGAGGGTTGGGGGTCTGGTCATGAATAGTGTCAAAATTGTCGTCATTAGTGTTGATTTCAACATACTTGAGGACGCTGAATCCAACAGTGATGTTTAAATTGGGATAAAAAATATAAGGGTGTCACTAAAGGGTGGGAGTTGGGGGCTGAAAGCCGAAAATGTTCACATACATATTATGAGTATTGATTTTGGATAAATCAAGGCCACTGAATTCAATGGTGATGCTGAAATTAGTATTTGGGTTCTAGGGAAGAAATTAGAGGATAAGGGTTTGGGTCTAAAATTTGTTCAAATATACATAATGGAAATGATGTGCAAATGATATCCAATTTTTCATACAGTTGTTTTCTTTTTTTATTTCTTGGTGTTCTTACTGTACAATTCATTAATTTGTGCAGAATACACGTTCGTCAACATAGTATATTCAATCTTCAATATATTCCATTCAGAATATTCAATTCTGTATTTTCAATTCTCCAGTATGTATATTGAATTCTCTAGTATATTCAATACAGGTTCAAATTTGTTGATTTGCAGAATTTGTACCCCACATCGCTGTTTCTATTACGCATTCACCACTATAACAATACCACTTGCTATATATTCTGCAACTATTGTTTGATACCAACCAACTAATGTTAGATGCCAATTTTATATTATTATTAATTACACTAGACCTTTATATGCACCTTTTCAAAACAAATTATTTATATGATATAGTTTATATTTAATGAAAAAAAAACAAATTATTAATATGATGAGAATGTTTAATTCAATTTTAATCGAAATACAGGATTTCATATAAAAAAAAAAATAGTTATTCCAAAGAAACCAACATTTGTATTACAGTTTTTTTTATATTCAATGGAACAAACTATAACTAATCTAAGCCACTTGAATTTAAAAAAATAACAAATTATGTGTGCACTAAAATAACTATAAATTCAAAATGAATTTAATCTTAGCTTAGTTGTAATTCTTTAAAAAGTATTTCGGTAGCAACTATCTAAGCCACTTAAATTTAAAACAAATTATTTGTGCACTAAAATAACGAGTAATAACCATTTCTGTATCAACAACTTTTAATTAATTTGTTTTTTTTTAACTTTAACTTTACACGATCCTTATTTTTACGTTAAATTGTTGTTTAAGGTTCAAGACCTGCCGTAAGATTGAAAAATTAAATCATATCTTTTTTAAAACGAATTATTCAATTTTGACCTCAATTAACAGTAGAAAATTAACGGAGCTCAAATATAAAAAATTGAGATTTATTTATGTAAGAGAGCACATGGAAATAATAATATGGAACAAATCAGGGGTTTGTTACATAAGTTCTACTGATGAATTGGCATGATAGCAATTGTCGCATTGTCGGATTTTACATGAATCTTTCTTATTTGAGGACAATCATTTTTGAATTTCTCGAGCACCACATCAGCAACTGATAAAGTATCTTTGAGATCCTGTTCAGCTTTATCATGGAAAGTAAAAAGTCATGGAAAGTCACAAAATAAAAAAGACGAGGAAAAAAGACTAATGGAGAATGACCTTAAATGATAAATATTTTAAAGAACTGTCATTCAATATATATATTTGACATTGTTCATAACAATTTAAAAAAAAATTCGTGAGTTTACTCATATAATGGCTCAACATCGAAGAAGATTATTGAATGAAATTCAAAATCGTTTAAGGAATAATATGCGAATACAAAGAATTCAACTAAGATGTTCAAATGATGTGTTTAATGTTGCAGATAAAGCATTTATTAAAATGTATCGCATTCTTAAACACTTAGTATTGCATTTAATTGATTTGCTTGAGCCAAGCTTAAGTCAAGTACGGAGGAGTACTGGTATTCCTGCGTTCTTGCAAGTGTTAACTGCAATAAGTTTCTATGCTGGTGGTAACTTTATCCTTTAATTGAAATAGAATGGCAGTTTTTAATTACATATTTTTTTCTTCTAGGGGGATATCAAAAACGACTTGGATATAATTTCCAAATCGCTTTGTCACAGACAACCGTTTCTCGTTGTATTTACGCTACTTCTAAGGCAATAAATGATGTTTTATGAGATTATGAGATACGCGTACAATACCGTTATTTGAACTGGAGCAGCAGGTAAATGTCTACTCGTCCCCACAGGCTGAAGCTAGCTTGGGGCTAAATAAATCTCATCTAGGTGCGCGGCCTGCTATGCCACTTCGATGTTTCTTCATCGAAGCAACGCTTCGACCAGACCTTTTGTACCAGACCTCGGTATAAACTTAAAAATAGGCTGGCGCAAATGAAGATACAATAACTTTTTTGATGTTTTAATTTGATATTTTATTTTAATTTTTTAATTTGTGACTGTACACTGAAGGTTAGCAAGAGAGATTTTTAATTTTATTTATTCGACTTACAAAATTTAATTGATTTGAAAGTTTACAAATAGATGGCTATGCCATAGTTTTTCTATATTTTTGGATACAATACAAAATGGAATTTATAATGTTCTTCGAATAGAACTGTCATTTTTGCAAAAATAAACAAAAGTTAATTTACATGAATTTAAATTTGAGTGAATGCTAACAACATTCCATTTAACTATTTAAATATATATATTTATGTATATCTACAATACAAAAAAAAATTATAATTTCTTTTAATATAATTATTATTTTTGACTTTATCTTTTTGACTAAATATAACATGTGAAAAAATATTTAATGTTCAACATGATCTTTTTAGTTTTATTGACAAACTTGGAATATTCAAACTTAATTTTTTGCACGACAGTCAAAAACGGAATGAATCTAAAAATGTGTTTTTTCTGACATATCTTATTTTTTTCCGCAAAAACAAAATGAAGAAAATTATGATTAAAATATATTTAAAATTTAATTATTTGAAATTTATTAAAATATAAATGATGTGTTCGTTTATCTATTTGCTGTTATATTTGAATTTGGACTGTTCGTTATAATTTGAAATTTTTTTAAATTGTTATGATTGTAAAGATGACATGGAATGATGGAAATATATTTTAATTGGATCGAAAAAAGAATAGAAATTGGTTTTAATATTATTATTGAGAATATAGCCGACGTTACAATTTTATTGTATAATAAACATTTTATTGTAAATTAAACATTTTATTGTATCTATATATTTAATAAGCTTAAAAATTATTAAAGACTAGGATTAATGCTATGTGCCCCACACTAGTATTTTTTGCTAAATCACTGACTTTTCTAAATTAATTGCTAGTGTACATATGCTATTCATAGATGTCACTCGTATCAAACGTACAACATGTGCCTCACCTTATATTTGAATTAGAATCTTTTTAAATGTCAAAATTTGTAAACATTGTCATAATGGAGGATGATAATGAAATTGTATTTGAGAGCTTGTTTTTTTAAAATACTTACATCATACCAAATATTTTCTTTTGTATAAATTTGAAATATTTTCCATTTTTTTAAAATAATTGTTTTTAAGTATATTGACGTTTAAATGAATTGACAACTAAATTGAAAAGCAAGCTGACTAGGAGACTTTTCGTCCGCCGCCTGGTGGTCAATAGCGCAACTTGGGTATGAAATGAAAAGTCACTGATTTAGCTCAAAAAGTTGGTGTGAGGCACACAGCATAAAATCTTAAAAATAAATTGACTTTTATTAAAATAAATTTATTATTATTGGTATTGCTGTTTATTATTATTTATTATTTTTGGCTAAAAAATGTTCCAATATCACTTTCATCGACTATATCACTTTCATCGACTCTCAATCACATAATTCGATTTATCAAAACAATATGTACGACTAAAAAAATGGATATTTCATATATCTTTACTTTTAGACATTATGCCGCGCACAAAGAAATATTTATTTTCTTTCAAAACACGTCGCGAATAATCACAATTTAAATGGTTTTTCATACCAATGTAACGCGGGCTAATCGATAATTTAGATTTTTTTTTTGTGTCTAGCGCGTACTACTTTCATGGAAGAAAAAAAACTATTTTATTTTTCAAAATAAATCCCGAAAAATTTACATTTATTATTGAGCCAATATCAAAATGCGAACTGATCAGAGAATGCAAAAGCATTCTATAAATAATCTAAACAAAAGTGTGTAAGCGAGATGATCGTTGAAGCACTCGTATATCCTTCTCCGTCGTAATTTCATTTTCCGTTTTAAAAAAAAAAACATACAAAGAAAAGCATCGATCACAATAATCTGCATTTTAGTTTTATAATGCAATGTAAAAAAAAATTCATTTCATTTTAAATTGGTAACTAGCCATACAAAAAGAGAACACATTAATTCGGTTTCTGTTTCAGTTATTAACATTATAAAGGAAAAATGAAACAGCAAAGATGACAATAAATCGTTAATAATTTGCGAGACAAACAAGATCGATAACTACTACAATTGCAACTTCAAATAATTTAATATCAGATCGTATCAATGAACATTAACGAAAATGCTTTTTTGAGGAAAAATACAATTAGTTAGAATGTCTCTTGTATACATTAACAGATTTAAAATAAAGGAAATCGATAATGTTATGATGGAAGTGTAACAAGATGATTATGGAAAATCGTATTGTTGGAGAAGCGATTAATAGATTCTCCATATTGATTGTTAATTGGACGGACAATGAATAATGTAATGCATTGTCGAGAATACCATATCTATTGTTATGCGTTTTTGCAGAGGTTGATACAAAAAAGACCCAGTAGTCATGTTACAAGAAATAAAAAATAAAAAAGTGTGGCAATTGGACGGAAATATATCTTTGACTGTTCGTTGGTTGTTATCCGTCAACTACAAAAGCATACATTTCCCTCCAATCCACCAGCACAGAACCTGAACTCGTTTTGGAGTAGAGGTAGGTTCTCTTTAAATGCTACTGGTCCGATATCACGTCGAGTCGTGGTATAACAAATCCTGTCATACTATTTATTGCCCATTGTCCACAATCGCCTGGAACATCTTCATTATATAATTGACAAAGTTTGTAATCTGTTTGTAAAGTTTGTACTATTTTCTTCTGGACTTTTTATCACCTATGTAGCAACACTAATATTTATATTACATTTCACCGGGAACTATGTATTTTTATATCAAGAGCGGTTCATCTCCAATTACGAATTCGGACTGGGAAATCTCTTATTCAAAAACAAACTAGCCTAACATTTTTTTTAAAATACAAAGTCTGATAATAGTAATAGAGCAAAATTCAATAATAATATAGAAAATTATGAAAACTTATCTGGTAATTGGGTTGAATGATGTTTCCAGCTTTGCCTGCGTCTTTCGTCCGTGTATGACGCTATTCAAAAAAAATTTGTCCAATACTTCCGGGATCATGAACACTGGAGTTGTATTTATCTCAAATTTGCCGATTCCCCTTATTTTAAAACTCCTCGAACCAACAATACAGTAATCACCATTTTCCTTTCCTTATCTTATAAATTGCTTATCCAAGTTTGGCAGGACAATAACATTCCACACATGTAGCTATTACCAAACACTATTTTTCCGGAATGTCAAATGAGTATTTATTCTATTTTTCCCCTTGTAAAATGTGAGATTTACTTCCATTAATTTAGGTTTAATTTGAATTACAAATTTTGTATCGACGAACAGCACGTATCAGATATATAAATACACACATCAAAAATTTTGTTGAATCCATAAAAAAACTGCTGTAGCTATAATAACACCGCCATTGCTTTTCCAAAATGACCAATTGAGAAAACAGAATAACTAGTTCATCAAATTTTTTTATTTCTCTATACCGAGATTAAGTCACACAACAACAACATAATTCTTTTGTTTTATATATATTTTATTAGGTATCTTTTATAAGAAACTCACACATTTATTAATTGGTTAATTAATTTTCTTAACTTTATAACTTTAATGTCAACATTGACTTTTTGAGAGTAAAACTTTCAAATGAAATGTTGTTGCTTTCAAAGCTACACAAGAATTAATTCTTTTTAAATTTATTATTTTTTCCTTTTGGCACTGTTCAGGTTTTAGATGAGAACCGTGGAAACTCACTAATTTAATAACAATAATATTAATTTGAATTAATGTTTCAATTTTGAAACTCAAACATGAATTAAAAAAACTTATTCGCCATCATGGCATTTATATTCTCATTTTTCCAAAAAAACAAAGTTTAGCTTTCGTTCAATTTCTTCATTGTGAGTGAGTTTAATAATTTTATTTTCATTTCAGATGCTTAAAGATTTGGTCGTTATTTTTAAATTTGAATTTGTATTGAAAGAAAATGAATTTTCTGAAGAATGTTTCGCAATGGTTTCAATAAATGTTTAAATGTTTATTTAAATGTTTGAAGTGTGTTTTATTAATTAATATGAATTTAGACAGACGTTACAAGTTTGTAAATTTTAATTAATATCCCTTTAAAAGCGCAAGCACTTAAACAAATGAATTTTTTTAATGCACTCCACTATTTTGTACAATCTTATATAATGTCTATAATTATAATCTTAGTATTTTATTCACACTAGCTCAGAATAATAAATAGAATTTTTTTTGTTATTGATCATTCACTGATTCAAAATTTTTTTATGATAAGGAAAGGTTCATAATGTGTTTTTTATTGAATTTTTTTAAAACTTTTATTCCATAAATATAACTGAATGCAAAAAATGAATGAAAGTTAAAATATATCACGAACAAATTATAACTTGGATAAAAAATAGATGACTATTTGTTAATTACACAATTACACACATTACACTACCACTTCATTTTAGTATTTGAAATCTTATTTCTATTTAAATTATATGCAATTTATATTTTATCATATTCATTGTGAAACTAATATTTATTTATGTACTATACCGTATGATTACGCTTTGACAGAGTTCGTAGCACTGATTCTGAAAAATTGTTTTGAATATTTTTTGTGTTTATTTACAAATGTGAAGTTTATAAAATAAAGAATAAATGACATTAAATATTGATGTAGCCTCCCAGTAAATGTAGTGGACTGTATTCTATGTTGATGAACGATGATATCTTACTGGGAATGCATCACAGTTCTTAATATATTGAATGTAATGTCGCCTAAGCAGATGAGCCTCTTGATAACTAATCACAATTAGATGTGATGATAATGATAATATTTTACCTAACTATTAGGTATTCGGTGACGAATAATAACTGGTTCTTAGAGTAATGATATTTTGCCTAACAATAGGTTTTTCGCTAACAATGGCGGCGTTCTCCATTAGCCCAGATCGACCACACCTGTTGAAAATAAGAAATTATGAACCACAGAAAAACTAATATATTTCCCTTTGATATCCAGCCGCTAGCACCACGCCTATCAAAACATATTTTATATTTTAGTTTAATTCACAACTTTATTTTACAATATTAAATTAATTATTTTTAACATCCAAATTGACAAAACTTAATTTTTTAAGATAGATTAAACTTGACTTCAATTTTTGAAATCTAAAAACATAAGAGTTCCAGATTCTAAAATTACACAGATATAAATACATGATACGTGGAACCTTTTTACTCACAGCAGAGCCACACATTTTCAACACCGCAACAATTAGTGCTAAACTAAACTGCTTTATCGATCGAAATGCGCCAATTTTTAACAATGTGGTGAAAACGTGAACTGAGCTGAGTTACAAACAAAATGTCAAAATGGCATTTCAAATAACAACAAAATATTCTGGTAAAGGTAAATAATATTTAACATTTAACCAGAGTAATTTTTAATGCTTTTTTATTTCTTACAGCTAAATTCAATGTATCCAAAGGCTGCGGAGGACGTCAACGTTGGATTCAAAAAATATATGATAAGTTTAATTTATTTTAAGTTAGGTTTGTTTTTACATAATTTTTTTTATTTGTAGGAAGACAAAAACAAGACCCAGCGTGAATAAATATTTTATAAACAGATTTTTTTCCGTCTAATTTACTCAATATGGTTTAAAGACGAAGTTCAATTATTTATACAAGAAAATGATGAGCACTCAAATTGATACAGTCTTATTTTTGTGGCATTTGTTTGTATATTTCAATAATAAAAATATAAGAAATATAAAGAATTTGCTATTTTAGTTTTTTGTTTTTCTTATTTAATAATTTTAAAATATTTTTCTGCCATGTTTCGACGGTACATCAATTTGACTATGACGATATAATTCAACTAACATTTAAGAATAACCCACTTTTAAGGGGCTCCTTTGCTAAGTAACTCTAGCCTTGGTGTGTAATGTATATTTGAACATTTTTTTATTCTCCACCCCATCCTCCAACTTCTGACTTTGCTCCTATGATTGCTTAATAGCATATTCCAAGACCACCATTGGATTCAGTATCCTCGATTCATAGAAAAACCAATATTTATTCTGTATATTTGAACATTTCCCTAATTTTAGACAAAACTCTAGTTTCTTGCCTGGACCCCAAATACTAATTTCAGCATCACCATTGCATTCAGTACCCTCAATTTATCCAAAAACGGTACCCATAATATATTTACGGCTTCCAGCCCAAACTCCTACCCTTTAGTGACACCCTTATAATTTTTATCCCAATTTAAACATCACTGTTGGATTCAGCATCCTTGAGTATATTGAAATCAATTATAATGACGCTGATTTTGATACTATTCATGACCAGATCCCAACCCCCACCCATTATTGAACTACCCTGAGTCCGGTAAACATTTTTACCGTCACAATTGAAGTCAGCATCCTCGATTATGTAAAAATAGATAATAATGACAATAATTTCGATACTTTGTATAACCGACCCCCACCTATTATTGGACTACCCTGAGTCCGATCCCAATTTTTATTATGACGATAATTTCGATATTTTTTATAACCGACCTTCCAACTCCATTAGTTTTTGGACTACCCCGAGTCCGGCCCCCATTTTTATTATCATCATTGAACTCAGCATCCCCGATTATATTGAAATCGACACCAAACATAACATGCAAAAAAAATTTTTTTCTACGATAAGTGTACCCCCTTGGGAGTAAAAAATGGTTATGTCACCGATCAGGGGGTAATATGGGGGGATTGTATTTGTTATGAAATACTGATTCTAACGCTACCCCACATGACATATTTTGCTCATTTAATGTGTCAACCCCACCCACGGGGTGACATATTTTACTCATTTAATGTGTTAACCCAAAAACCCACCCACGTTGATTGCGGGTAGGGGTGCAAACCAACTTTTGGAGCGCTAGTCTGAATAAAAGATAATGGTGCGATTAAATTTTTTTATCTCTTCCCATTTATTTTATATAGATTTTTATATGCTAAATCTAAAAGAGGGTGTAAAGGGGTGGGGGTGGGTCCTACCACCCAAATCTCAAAAAGTTTTCGGGAGATGGCCAAGCCCGATCGATTGATACCAAGTTTGTAAAAAAAAATTTTGAAAATTTCCGCGACTGCCCGATTCTTAAAAAAAAACTATAGTTAAATGTTTTAATGTTCGATTCAATTATTGATTCAGAGTCATTCTGAACAGACAAAGCTACTCTTATTCTATTATGCAGCTGCTTTAAAATCTCACCAGGACTCTTGATATTTATTTTTAATTTTCGCATATAGTTTTCGAAACTGTATGCATTAAATGTGTGTAGTGCTCCATACATTTTCATGCAGTGTGTTATGTGCAAAAGGTTATGAACATTGGAAGTAAGATGTTCTTCTTCGCAGAGATCAATAAATTCAGATACAAACGATGATAGAAGCTATTTTGCAATATCAGCATTGTGGTCAACTAACCGTTCGTTTGATAGAATTCTAACAGCGCATGTTAATAGTAAAAAATGATTGTAAAAATTAGGGTTGCACCGATTAATCGATAGATAATCGGTAATCGGCCATTTTGCCGATTAATCGGTACGTTTTTTTTTATCCGATTATCAACACATGCATTTTTGATTGTTTATTGCATTTTAAACACAACAAATTCCAAATTCAAATGTATAAGATTGAAGGCTGTTTAAAAAAAATCAAATCTGTTTGTGTATTTCTGCATTATTTTGATACCTTGACAGTGCCAACTTTTGAAAAAGTTAATTTAAAATAATGCTGTTTTTAAATAAGGTACTTTAGTCAATGGCACTGTCATCGACATATGGGTTTTTTAAAATTTTACCAAACTTCTTGACTAGCTGTAAATGTGTTCAAATTGTATTATACATCAAGATCGAAACAAATAGAGGATACATATATACATATATGTACATGAAATAGCCCTTTTTTGACTTTAATTTACGAACTGCGTAGTGCAAAATTATACAAAAAATGTGACTTAAATTAAAAGCTCTTTCAAATGACACTTCTTTAAACTATGTTATGAATGAATGAATGTATAAAACCTTCTTAAATTCTTACTCTTACGAGACATCATTGTATTTTTCATAGTAAGCTTATTAATTTTTCTATAATTTCGAACTCTTAGTTTTTAAAATAATGACAACGAAGTCGTTCCCAAATACATGAATCCACCAACTGTGCCACAGTCAACCTAGATATTAGGTAAAAAATAAGCTGAGGACTGCAGATTGTTTTACCTACGAATGGAAAATAATTGACAGAAAAATGCAAAAAAAGCACTCTCAAAAGTTACAGACTTTGTTATTTAAATATTGCCGAACTATAAATTTAAAAAAAAACCGACATTTGCATAATATTTTAAACTAAGGTTGCAAAGCGTCCCGATTTTGGTGGAACTGTCCCGATTTGTGAAGAATAGTCCCGCATTCTATTTTTTTTTTGATTCAATGTTAGGCATGTTTAGTGTTTACCAATATAGATCAACGTCTCTGAATATGCGAAGATACCATGCTAACTAGGGAACTAGGGCTCGAAAGTATTATTCAACGTTGATCTTAAAGTTTTAAGGATTAAAATTATCAGGAAAGACCCACGCCGGTAAGGCATTCCAGAGATGAGAAACTCTGTTAAAAAAATCGCGTTGAAAAGCGACAGTTCTACACCTTGTCACTTGAACCGTAAAAGGATGGGCTGCTATTGATGCTCTGGTGAAACGCGCGAAGTTTGCTGGTTCAGTAAAAATCGATTTGATCTCCGCAGACGCCCGTTCGTCCATAATATACTTGTAAAATACCGTCAAATCAGCGACGTCTCTTCTATGTTGCAAAGAATCAAGCTCGTTAGTAAGAGTCGAGCTGCCGATCAATTTAACAGCTCTCCGCTGTATATAATCAAGACATTTCAGGCTCCACCCCATACGTGAGAATAATACTCCATGCAGGGATGAATAAATGATTTATATATTAAAAGAAGCTGATTGGTTGGTAATTAAAAAAAGTGGACTGTATTACTTAATATTTTTGGTGGTGGTATGTTTGGTGATGGTTTGGTGGTTTTTCTCAAAATTCTGGTTTTTCAAATAAAACTCAACCTCCTTCTTTAAATGGTAAAAATGGAATGTAATTTTTTATTTTCAAATATTTCTTTTTTTTAATTTGTCTATTGTCTACTAATACATATCAAAATCTTAAAAATATATAATCTAAAATTGTTTTAAGAAACTGTTTAAGAACAAAACTATAAAATAAAATTATTATTGGGAATTCCAAAATTATTCCTTAAAATATGGTTAATATTTACATGAATTCAAATATTTTAAAGGTGTTTTTTTTTGTATTTTATTAAGATAATATAAACTTAAAACTATTTGTTTTTGTATGTTCCAGGGTAAACTTAAAAGTAATTAGTTTTGGATTAATATTGTAGTTTTTAGTAACTGGATACCAAAGATTCGCCACTGATCGCCATTAAAAACCTTACGACAACGACCCAAAAATCCTAATTTTTTAACAGCGTTCTTGGCTAGCTTAAAAATATGAGAATTCCATTCCATATTATTTTCAATCTCAACTCCTAGAAGTCTAACATATTCTTTCTCTTCAAGATCATTTGAATCAAACTTTAATAAATACGGATTAGATGTTGATAATTTAGAAAAATTACAAACTTGAGTTTTACTTGTGTTGAATTCAACACTGCAACTCCCCAATCTAAGGTGGTTTTTAAATCAATATTTAATGACTCTATCAAGTTTGATCTAGCGACATTAAGATTTGATGGTGCTTACAAATTTGTCATTTTATGTGACGCATGAAGTGTGCTATCATCAACAAAACTATCGATGGGATTAATTGTCGAATCTAGCAAGTCATTAATATAGAGAAGAAAAAGAGTAGGTGATAAAGTGGAACTTTGAGGAATTCATAGTCTAATTAAAAAATTATTTGCGCAGTTTTGTTTATCTCATTTCCATCAAATTATCGGCAGCCAATTAATCGGTATCGGTCGATAAAGAAAGCTGATTAATCGGTAATCGGCAAGTTTGCTTATCGGTGCAACCCTAGTAAAAATCATTGCTCATAAAATCTTTAAAAAATACCATTCCTGTATATAAAACCATAGTCCTAAACTCTGTTGCTTTAAACCGAGGAAACTCGTCAAATGATCTAGGTTTTCGGTTAAACTCATCTGGAATATAATTTGCATAATCAGAATATTTCTCAGATAGCCGCTTCAAAATTGGTTTATTTATAGTTAAAAAAATGCCTAACATTTTTTTCATGACTACCAAATCTATCAAATGCATTGAATCAAGAGGGAATTGTGTTACCATTTCAATGTTAATTTTTCTAGCTCCATTTTATCCATAACATTGTGATGCGGTTGATCTAGTCGAGCAGCAAAACTTTCATTTGTCCTCAATTCACCGGAAGTGTTTTGATAGACGGTTTTACTGTTCAATCTCTTCCCAACTTGATTACTGTTATGAAGATCTGGATACGTTGGAACTTCCAACGAATCAGTATAGCAGGCCGCGTACCTAGTGAGGTTTTATACCCTAAACCAGCTTCAGCTTGTGGGCCCGAAAAAGAAAACCTGCTGATCCAGCACAAATATATCGGAATGTGCGCGTTTATTGTTTATTAATCCCTTTTTTTTGTTTATATCTTCATTTCTCGTTTATACAAAAAAAAAACTTGAATTTTAATTTTAATCGACTATCAAATAATGCATATATTTACAGATTCTTTTTTTTTTATTTATTAACCCGCTATCTTAAGTTAATGTTACTATGAAACAAGTGTAGAGCCCCATTATGTTAATGGCAGTACGTTTAATGGCCATATCAATAATAATTATTACTAATCATAAGTTTCTTTTCACAATTACCCATCGAAATAATCGAGGGTGAAAGAACTCAGTTTAGTTTTTATTTAATATTTCGAAATGGAATTATTAATTAAATGAACAAACGTTTTTGATTTTTTCAAAAATTATGCAAATCATCGCATAATTTGTTGAAGAAATCATAAATGTAAATGAACGGTAGTTTTTTCACCTTTGAATTATTTTGTAGGGGAATTGTCCATTGTTTTTTTAATTTAATTTTTAATTGGTTCATCGATTTTTCGATATTAAAAAATAGTAATGGCCATTAACTCTCTCCCAATAAAATAAAATAATTTTAGTTTTCAACATTAAAAAATAATAAAGTTAAGTTAAGTGGTTTTTTTGACTTAAAAACGAGTAGTCGTGTTAGGTAAAGATTAAGAAATAATAAAGTTAATAAATTGTATGTGAAAGAAATTTTGGTTTTTGTGTTCATTTTTATGTATTAAAATCCTACGGGGAGGTAGGATACAACACAAGTGACAATTCAAAGTCCATTACAGTAAACTAATAACCATTCATATTTTCTTTATAACTAACAATAATGTACACCGTCTCCACTAAAAAAGCTTCGAGTGGAGGTTATTACTAAACGAGTAGTATGACAATGTTACTCATTAAGCTAAGAATAATTTACAATTTTACTAAAACACTTAATTACATACAGTTTTTCCAAAGCATTGGTTTAAAGGTTTTCTAAACAAATAGTAATAATTAATAATGTAGTACACGGTTTCCATTAATACCATATCACGTTAAATTTGCTACGAAACCCGTAGTATTTTAAAGTTTCTCATTAAGCTAATAATAATAATTTAAAATTTCACTAAAACACACAATTTATGTACAGTTTTTCCAAAACATTTGGTTCAAGGTTTTCTAAACTAGTAATAATTTCTAATAAAGTATACGGTTTCTATTAATGACATATCACGTTAAATTTGCTACGAAACTCGTAGTATTTTAAAGTTTCTCATTACGCTTATAATAATAATTTACGATTTCACTAAAACACACAAATTATAATGTCTACAGAACCAAACAGTAATGTGCAGATTTTCAGTAAACTGGTATTCATTTGGACCTTGTCCGAAACACGCTCTTATTTACAGTTGGTCGCGAAACCAGTAGTAAATAACAGTAATAATCAATTAATATAATTTGCCTTGTTCTGTCTACTAGACATTCAATGGTCACTTGATACTGACCCCGCAGGCATTTACCGGGTACTGAAAAGAGCACTAGGTCCAATTTCTTTGTTTCTTTACGCCATCAACAATATTCGAACTGTGTCTTTATCACACACCACACAAAAATCTGCATTGCATTACCTTTACTATCGGAAAAATGTGTCAGTTTTATATTGATCTAATATCCAGATGAATTCTTCCAAATTTTTTTAATGACACTCACGATTTTAAGCACAAATAAAAACATTTTTACCGAGAGTTTTACTTTTCTTGATATATCCGTGAATCATAAAAAAAATGACTAGCAAAAAAATAACAGCACAAACGTCAAAAGTTGATAATCCAATTGGAGAATTAATAGACTAACCGACCCTCTAGCGTTGAGCTTGAGTATTTATCATCAACATAAAGGTGGTTATACACAGTAGCAGGAGACGATCAGTTTTTTTCTATTTGTTTATATTTTCACCGATAAGGAATTTGAATATATTCCTTTAAAAAAAACAAATGAATAGATTCTCTAATAAATGATTCGACGATGTTAATACGAATTTAAAATACTACTTTATATCAAATTCATTGAAGGAAAAATCAATAATAAAATGTTGGATGAATTAATTATTTGACTATTAGACAAAACGAAACTATGTATGCCACAGTGGTGGTTTAATGTATCGCATCATTACATTACATTTATGACACCCGGAAAACTCATTATGATATTTTGTTCCCGTAACAAAAGACTTTGCGGGGGCATCGCATATAAAGGTTCGAATCTTAACTGTTGTATTCGTTTTATTTAAATTAAGCACCAAACCGTTTGTTTGTAACAAATTAGCCTCAATCCAAAACTCACTTAAAAAATTATTTATTGATTTAGGATGTCCCTTACGCATATTAGAAAGGGACATATAGACGTGTTAGCTATTTTCCACAGTATAGGCCATAAGCCTATACTGGAACTTTTGTACAAAGACAAATTATCAATACCAACGTCAATAAGAATCTCATTAGCAAATGTGAAATATGTGGAAATATTTCTTAAATGTAGTTCAATACCGACATGCAAATATTCACCTGGTGCGACGGTGCGATTACTATGCGCTTTTGGTTTTATAGACGTAAACCTTTTTTGGTAACAAGTATATTGATACCATAATCTTTTAAAACTTGTAAAAACTGAGGCCCCAAATTTTGTTGATAAAAACAGTTTTTAGTGACTCTTTAAGTATATCATCTTTATCATTAAGAAAGATTTCACTTATGGGGAACTCTCTTCAGATTCCAAAAACGGCACCTTTATGAATATAGGACGGGAAGACTTCATCTTCCCGAAATAATATGTTTTCATCCACAATTTTGAACGCAACGTTATTTTTTAATACAGAAGGACCATGCATATTTTCATTAATTGGGATCAGGTTATGGCCAACCAAAGATAACTCATTATCAGGTATATTTTCATCTATTAAGATCGGATCATGACCAACCAAAAATAACTGTGTATCTTTAACATAGTTTTGAAATTGAGCACGTAATTTTGTTTTGTTTATCATTAAATCGCATCAAAATTTCGCTCGTTCAGCTATTTTCTTAATTCTAGGATCCATATTTAATATAAAATGCAATAAAAAGCAAAATTTGTGCTACTTTTGATCTTTAAAATTAAAAAACGGTTTTCTACCACCTTATTTAAGTATCTTTGATTTGACCAGTTATGAATTCAGCGAAGTACAGAGTTGTCTATTTTTCGTGTCTTCAACCAACTGTCTGAGAAAATATTAATACACGCCAATCTCCATACTCTCATCTATCGCAAAACTAATTGAAACACTTCTGCTACCCATGATATCGAGCGCTTGCTACCTAGCTCCTCACCAGCATGTCTTCCGGAAAGGACACAGCAGAACCACCGCCCTTCATAAAATTCAAAACTAAATCAACGATGGTCTGAGCCAGAAACAATCATGTGCAATAACAATCCCAGTCGCACTAGATCTATCAAAAGCGTTTGACAGCATTGCACACTGCACTACTAAACGACATATAACAATCTGAACTTTTAACGAAACTATTTATTTTAATTTTATGCCGAGATAACTCAAAAATTATTAGAAACTGAAAACACGGATTTCACACACAAACAAAAATAACTTGAAAATCTCTTATATATCAGAAAACTATCACAGCAAAAATACTTATTAAGTAACATACTAATTAGCACAAATATTTAGTCAAAAGCAAATCAAAGATTATTATATAAATCAAATTAAATTAGCTTACGTTATTACATCAATGTTGTCTACAATGTTGTATTTCGTCTTCGTTTATCTTCTGGTAACTCCCTTTATTAATGATTTCTCATTACGAATATCATGGAAAAAATGTCATGGAAAATATATTCAAAATTTTTTTATCTAACATATTTTATGCTTTTATTTTTCGATTAACACTAACTAACTTTAAAGATTATACAAACATTTGAAAATTTAAGAAATTATATTCCGAGTTTTAAAGTTATACTAACTCAACATCACCAGTATACCATATAATATCAAATGAACTTTGATACATATATACTGGGATACTGGTTGAGTTTCAATATTATACTGAACTACGATCTAAAACATTTTGATCGTTTTATATCATATTTGTTTCTATGTATAGCCATAATTTTCGTATACAACCAGTTCATTTTTTTCATTCTATCAAAACTTGATAACTTGATTTAATAAACAGTGGTATAGATAAATGTATATTTTGTTTTTTTTGTGTAATTGGAGAAAATCAATGAAACTATCATTGAATAACAAAAACTATCATTTTCAGAGCAAAAGGGCAATGGTCCTGGCACAACAGACATCCTGAATACCAACTTGCCGGGCATAATAAAGCGATGGTTGTGTAACTACTTAAGAGGTCGCCAAACATTCGTGGATTTCAGAAATACGAAATCAAAAACGAGAACACTCAGAAAAGCGGTACCACAAGGTGGAGTTCTCTCTCCATCACTCTTCAACCTATACCTAAGCAGTTAACCTACTCCACCAGAATAACCATCATATCATATGCTGACGACTATACGGTCCTTTCCACAGGAAGCAATCTGGAAAAACTAACCGAAATGTTGAACAAATACCTTAAATCCCTCAATGAATGGTTCAGAAGAAGAAAGGCTAATACTATCGTCAGAAAAATCACAACCACACTTTTCACCACTTCGATAAATAGCGTTTTCTTTTCTCGACTAAAAATTCTGCCCTCTAAAGATGCAGATTTTTTTGAATTTTGACCTGAAATCAAAAAAATGTTGACCTGTTAAAGTTTACAATAGATCAGAAAAAATGCAACATTTTTTTCAATGTTTATATCAGAGGTGGCCAAGCTTCACTACACGTTGAGCCGCAGTGCAATAATCTCTCGTTTCGAGAGCCACAAAAAAAATTTTTTCTCCGATAGACAGCAAATATAAATTTTGCAGACTTATTTAAGTCAGCAAAGTGGCACTTTTCCTGCCTAGGCAGCAAAGCAAGTACTTTGCTGCCTAGGCAGCAAAATAATTAGACTTCATAGAAATAAACAGATATTGCGATTAAAAAAAAAAATTTTTCTCCGATAGACAGCAAATATAAATTTTACAGACTTATTTCAGTCAGCAAAGTGGCACTTTTCCTGCCTAGGCAGCAAAGCAAGTACTTTGCTGCCTCTCTCTCTCTCTCTGGCGTTTACATCCCATAAAGGGATTTTGCCGTCTGTGCCACCCGCTTCCAATCATCTCGTTCCATGACCAGTTGACCCCAGTTTCGACATCCTATATCACGAAGGTCTTGGATGATGCCTAGGCAGCAAAATAATTAGACTTCATAGAAATAAACAGATATTGCGATTAAAAAAAAAATTTTTTTAATCGATTTTTTTTTTCATTTTTAAAATTTTGCTTTATTTTTAAAGTAATAATTATTAAATTACATATCATTGTAATTAATCGGAGAAAAAATTATATGTTCAACTCGGCAGCAAGGTAGATTGACTGCCTTGGCTGAATTCCTAGCCTCGCTCGCTCGGCTATGAGCTAAGCCGCGGCAGTCAATTTACTACTTTGCTGCCTAGTTAAACAAATAACTATTTTTAATCGATTTTTTTTTTTCATTTTTAAAATTTTGCTGTATTTTTAAAGTAATAATTATTAAATTACATATCATTGTAATTAATCGGAGAAAAAATTATATGTTCAACTCGGCAGCAAGGTAGATTGACTGCCTTGGCTGAATTCCTAGCCTCGCTCGCTCGGCTATGAACTATCAGCCGCGGCAGTCAATCTACTACTTTGCTGCCTAGTTAAACAAATAACTATTTCAAAAGTATCAGTTGTTTGGAAATATTTATTTTATTGAAAAAACAATTATGTACTTATGGTTATAAATACATACAAATTTAAAGTTTGTTACATGACATGCCTGCTGGTAGATGGCATGTTTGTTTGTAACTTGGCCGTGAATTTTCTGAAATCTGGTTCATAGTTTGTTAGCGCAGTACGAATTAATTCCGTTAAATGCTCATTTGTAAGTTGTGAACGGTGGTTTGATTTTATAAACTTCATTGTTGAAAAAAGTAATTCACAACAATATGTTGTACCGAATATGGACAGTAATCTGGCAGCAGCTTTTTTCAAATTGGGGTACTTTAATTGAGACACTAGTTTCCAAAACTCATTTGGAGATTGTGTGGCTTTGTGATGCATTTTAAGAATGTGATCTTCCTGTAGCTCTAGTAATTCCATTTCTCCTGAGGCGCTGTCATGCAAAATATAACAAGGAATCGATAAGCCCTCGTTAATAATGTTAATTTCGAATGGATTTACAAGTAAATTAAGAGAAGTATTTAAATTATTCAGATCATTAAATCGCAAGTGAAAGTCTTTTAATAATTCTGCTAATTTACTGTCGTATTCACTCAGTTTGTTATCATTAATTTTAGAGAGTCTGTTCTTCAGACGAGGAAAGTGGTTGAGTACTTTTGTTGTTAAATCTCGTTGAAAAAGTTGAATTTTTTTAATAAAACTCAGAATCGTTTGAATAAGATCAGTAATAACTTTATCTTTTCCTTGTAAATCTTTTCCTTTCCATTATATCAGTCAAAAACATACAATCATTAATCAATTCATCATCCTTTAATTCCAGATAGTGTTTTTCTTTTTCTTTGAGGAAATTTCTGATAGGTTCCATTAAATCAACAAATCGGCTTAGAACATTATAGGTGGATAACCATCGCACAAGGCAGTAAAATGTTATATCTTGAGGATGTTCTTCAAAGTCCAGTGCTTCGATAAAGTTCTTGAATTGGCGATGGGCTTTTGAATTCGTCCGAATATAGTTCACAATTTGTAGCACAGTTTTCATTACGTTTTCGTATTTAAAATATTTTGCAACTAAATGTTCACGATGAACAATGCAATGAAGTGCCGAAATTCGGGTATTCTTGGATCATTTTTTAATAGACCAATAAGGCCTACATTTTTTCCTAACATTGCAGGTGCTCCATCAGTTCACAGTTGCTACACTTACCAAATTATTCAGTGGAATATCTGTATCTGACAATATATTATCAAGGGCACTCTTAGTATCAATACCACGAGTAGTATTTTTAAGTGCTACCAAATCCAATAGTTCTTCCTTTACGATTAAAGATTCGGAAACGAATCGGATAAATACAGCTAACTGGGGGGGGTGTCTTGCATATCGATTGATTCGTCAAGGGCTAAGCTGAAAGCTACACTATTTTTTACATCTACTTGTAGTCGCTGTTTAATATCTTTACTTATTTCCGTAATGCGGCGCTCAGTGGTATGATGTGATACTGGAACATTGCTAAATAATCTGTGCAATTTGATATTTAAAGGATCCAGCATTTTAACCACCTGTTCCATAATCTTTTTGATAAATTTTCCCTCAGTGTAAGGTCGTTTAGCACGGGCGATGTTCCAATCGATCATAAAACTAGTCTCGGTGGTATTATCAGCTTCTGAACTAAAAGATGATAATAATGTTTGCTGATTACTTAATGCAGATTTTAAAGAGTTTATTTTATTTGTTCGGATGTTGGTATTCAACGGATAATTATCCAAAAATTTACTATGGTTTTTTCGTGATGCCGTTTTAAATTACTGGTTTTATAATGAGCAAGTGATTCATTGCAAATAAGACACCAAGGTTTTCCCCCTTTATCGATGAATGCGTATGCTTCAACCCATTCTTGCCTGAAGCTACGATTCTATCCGTCATATCTCCTTTTTTTGTGGTCTGACATATTTAGCAGTTAAATTAAAAAACGGAGTACTCATAAAAAACACGCAAAATATTATATTTCGCTACAAGAGATGAAATCACCGTTTTTTTCTTGCAATTTCCTTAAGTTTTTAATTTCGTTTTTGGTTTAGGGTAATATCTTACTGTCGTAGATGTAGAAGCGGTTGAGGTAGCATATGTCGGATTTGCACGTGTTTTTAATTCTATTTAATTATGAACTTAATCATTTTTTAATTAGAATATTAAAGGATACATTAAATTTAACGTCGGCAAATTGCCTAAAGATAAAATATCAAAAATATTGTTTATAAAAAAATTGCAGAAAAAGATAATCATAGAAAAACCAAAATCCAAAAGGAAAGACTTGATTTTGAGAAAGATTTTTGTGCATTAATTTGAAACGAATACAGGTGATTTTATTTTTAGTCCACTAGAATATGTTAAACGTATAACCTTAAATAATAAAATTAGTTAAATTTATTTATAACAGCGGATTATACTTAAACTTGATTCGCGAAGTAAAGTAGTATCAAACTAAAATAAAGCCGCAAAAAACTCCAATAGTAGTAACTTCGACAGGACAGACCTAAATATAATAAAATGATTGCATTAAATCATTTTATATTATTATTTTAAATATTTTATTTTACTTGTTATATTTTCATATTATATTAAACAGCATTATAAATTATATGTATTATTTCTAATTTTGTTACAATTTTTATGAATTATTAAATATTATTTAATTTTTTCATTTCTTTTCGAGAGCCGCATTTATTCTTTTAAAGAGCCGCATGCGGCTCGCGAGCCGCGGTTTGGCCATGTGTGGTTTATATGTTATGTGGCTACACTGTTGTTTATTTGACATATTTTTTTTATTCAAACTTAAAATTTAAAAAATTTTGTTTGCCGAAGTCAAAACATTATGACGGAGATCTTATCACTTCCGCTGCGATATCTTCTACCATGAAGTCTAAAACTTTATTTAAACTGTTGTGGAATGCTGAGCTCATATCACAAAGATTTTAAGCTGATCTAATGCTGCTTTTGTTGCTGCAAAACCTTTAGGAGATTTAATTAAATCTCAAACATTATATTATTTTCAGGACAACATATGTATACTGTTGGGAATTCACTTTGTGAAAACTAGTTGGACCTTTATCACTATAAACATCTTATTCAAAAAAAAAAACTAAATATACTACGCGAAATGCCGGGTTACCCCCACACGAACATCGACCTGGGAAATCTCTTACACAATGAAGGCTCTAGCCCATCATTCTCACAAAAACGTAGAAGTGTATATTTTAGTTAATATTATACGTGCTTATATGTATATATTAAAACACAGAAAAAGAAAGAAAATTCCAGTATTTAGTATGATAAAAATGTAAATTGAACCTATCTGGATATTGGTGGCACCGTTGATTGATGTATATTGTTTCATCTCCTTATATCAAAGGCTGGTGAAATCGTTGTGGACATATAAAACAAAGAACCAACGCGAGCGAGTTGGTGTGGAGTGTGGACGTTGTTGAGCTTATAATATAGGCACACACTTTCCTCAAAATCAATTTTATCTGGTATATTATCCATATTTATAATTTTGATTTCTTGCGATGGTGATCTCTTGCACCACAACTAAATTAATGTAGAAAAAAATATACATATTTTTATTATAGTCCAGTCATTTTAGAAGTTTTAAGCCCCAATCTGCGGAAAAATTCCTATTGAGCTGAATTTTTGTATGCACTTTTGTTACGGCATTTTAATGAATATGTGAAAAATCGACATTGATATCGTGCCGGCTAAAAAAGTTTTGAAGGTCAAAAGGTCGCGAAAATCAGTTTTCCGCGAATATCTCGCGACCTATTGGTCAGAGGCAACAGAAGTCAGAGCAAAAATTGTTTATCGTGAAATTATCTACAAAAAATGATTTAGTGCATTTTTCTGAAAGATCAACCGTTTTTGGAGTAGAACGATTTTTTGTAGTCGAATTTTAAAAAAATAACTAAGATCGTTCGTTTTTCACCTATAACTTCTTCAGTTTTGATTTAAAAAAAAAATTTTGTCAACAAAAGTTGTAGATCTTAAAAAAATACATCGATTTTATTCTTTGTTCATGCAAAAAAAATTTTTTCAAGCTTAAAAAGAACGATTTTTTGTAGTCGAATTTTAAAAAAATAGCAAATATCGTTCGTTTTTCGCCTATAACTATTTCAGTTTTGATTTTACAAAAATATTTTGTCAAAAAAGAGTTGTAGATCTTAAAAAAATGCATCGATTTTCTTCTTTGTTCAAGCAAAAAAAAATTTTTACAAGCTTAAAAAGAACGATTTTTTGTAGCAGAATTTTAAAAAAATAACTAATATCGTTAGTTTTTCGCAAATTTTTTTTCTTGAACGAAGAAGAAAATCGATGTATTTTTTTAAGATCTACAACTTTTGTCAACGAAATTTTTTTATGAAATCAAAACTGAAATAGTTATAGGCGATAAACGAACGATATTTGTTATTTTTTTAAAATTCGACTACAAAAAATCGTTCTTTTTAAGCTTGTAACAAATTTTTTTTGCATGAACAAAGAAGAAAATCGATGTATTTTTTTAAGATCTACAACTTTTAGCTGCATAATTTTTTTTTTAAAATCAAAATTGAAACACTTATAGGCGAAAAACGAACGATATTTGTTATTTTTTTAAAATTCGACTACAACAAATCGTTCTTTTTAAGCTTGTAAAAATTTTTTTTTGCATGAACAAAGAAGAAAATCGATGTATTGTTTTAAGATCTACAACTTTTAGCTGCATATTTTTTTTTTTAAAATCAAAACTGAAATAGTTATAGGTGAAAAACGAACGATATTAGTTATTTTTTTAAAATTGACTAGAAAAAATCGTTCTTTTTAAGCTTGTAAAAATTTTTTTTTGCTTAAACAAAGAAAAAAATCGATGTATTTTTTCAAGATCCACAACTTTTGCTCGCACAATTTTTTTTTAAATCAACAACTATTTAGTTATAGGCGAAAAACGAACGATATTAGTGATTTTATTAAAATTCGACTATAAAAAATCGACCTCTTTTAGCTTTAAAATTTTTTTTCGTATAAATAAAGAAAAACTCGATGTATTTGTACAAGATCTACAACTTTTGCTCACACAATTTTTTTATAAAATCAAAACTGAAGTTATATGCGAAAAGCTGATTGTATCTCGTTTTCCTTGCCCTTTGAACATAAAAAATAAAATGGCGAGTGGTAAAATTTTTTTTAAAAATCTGAAAAAATTCAGGAATACTTTTTAGACCATAAAGAACCTAATTCCGGTACGAGGTTGTGACAATTAAAACAAAGCTGATATGGTGGTACACCCTAATATATATATATATTAGTATAAGTTTATTTAAGTATATTAGTATAAGTTTATTTTTTGTTGTATTTTTCAGTTTTTAAATAAAAAAACTCTTCAGTTTTAAATAAAAAAACCTTTTATTACATATCCATGGATTATGCCTACTGGGGAAACCATGTAAAAAAACGCATTCTACCTCGAGGGTGGTGCGGAAACGAGTGCAAAATCATAATGTAGTCGCTTTCTCAGCGCTCTACTCCTAAAACGGTTGATCTTACAGAAAAATGCACCAAATCATTTTTTGTAGATAATTTCATGATGAACAATTTTTGCTAAGACCTCTGTTGCCTCTGACCAATAGGTCGCGAGATATTTGCGGAAAACTGATTTTCGTGACCTTTTGACCTTCATAACTTTTTTAGCCGGCACTATATCAATGTCGATTTTTCACATATTCATTAAATGCCGTAACAAAGGTGCATACAAAAATTCAGCTCAATAGGAATTTTTCCGCAGTTGAAACCTAAAATGACTGGACTATTAATGCTATTCACATCGAATGACGTTTGCTGTAACAAAGTAGAACTGATTAATGGAGATTGAGTTCGAGGTCTAGTTATTCACTTTTTTTTTAACACTATAACAATTTGAAAAACTATTCGTCCCTGATTCGGAACCACGCATAACAATTTAACTTTTATAGAAATATTATTATAGAAATTATATTTTAATTTACACGGGATAGCTCAAAAAAACTATTTAATAAACTGAAACACGGAATTCTAACCCAAACAAACAAAATTCAACTTGGAAATCTCTTATAATCATTGAAAATATCACAAAATAAATTGTAGAATATTTATTGCTAACACACAAAAATAATTTAGTTAAAGAAAAAACAAAATCAAAAAAATTATACAAATTAAAATTTGAGCTTTAATAGAACCAAATTCCTTTACATTCCAATGATTTTTCTTCATCCGGCGTCGCAAGTTTTATTTAAAATAATTGTTATTATCATATATATTTCCGATGCCCTGATAAAAAACAAATTCTCATAGCTCGATTTATGGATGTCATATTTATCCATAGAGGCAATCACATCGATTAACTCCATTAAAACTGCACAATTTGCAACATGTCGAAGTATTGTAAAATATTTTTGGTTTTTTTTCATTTTTATTTTTATTTAAAATGCCGAACATTTTTAATTTAACATTAGTTACCACTAATTTGAGTTTTTAAATTATATTAACTCAACATCACCTGTATACCATGTAATATCAAATGAATTTTGATACACATGGTATACTGGAGAGTTTCAATATTATACTGAAAAAATTGTTTAATAATATCTCCTTTTTATTTTATTTTTCTGATTTGAATTTTTCATAAAGAGAAATAAATTAAAAATACAGTGGTACCTCCGAAATGAGTCCACCGTTACAACACATTGTAAAACATTTCATATACAAACAAAGAGTATTTTTGTTTTGTTAATTTATATTTTCAATTCTTCTTTTAATTAATAAAAAAATCTACTCATCAATTCCATCACAAATTTAGTTTTGATTTTATGTACACGTTTGTTTTTAGTTTAAAATTAAACAAATAGTTATATGTTTTTCTCATATACATCAAAGCACAATGGTTTTTTGCCTTCAAAGATCAAACACCAATTAATTGGTTAGCAAAATTAACATTGAATATAACAAATTTTATGTTTTTTTTTTAACTTTAAACATCAAAAGAACTTATTAGTTTTAAGTTAAAATACGGAATGGGATATCAAAAAATGTGATTTCTGACATTTTACAATAATTATTTTTTTTTCGATGAGAAAAAAACGATCTACCAACTTTGCAAATAAAAAACTACGTTCTTTCGTTATGTTTATTATGATTGTGAAAAATTACAATATTGCGTTTCATTGCTCAACCGTTTGGAGATTCAAATTTGAATTTAAAAGTTTAAGTTATTTCAGAAAAAATGAATTGTGATATTTATATTTGGAGAACGATGAATTGTTAAGTTATTAACAAATACATTTCTAAATGTAATAAGGATATTTTAATTTATTCAATGAGAAGAACTGGGCAATCGTTACAATACATACCATAGAAATGACAAAATTTCAGTTTCGGCGTCTTTTTGTATCCTTCCACCTTTGTGCTTTCTTTTGCGGTAGTGAGTGCTGAGCGCATACCTCTCTATTAAGAAATATGCGCTGCCTCTTTCAACGCGAAAATTCTCCTTGAACTACAATTATAGTAATTATAAGCAATTAATTAAAAAGCCCTTTAACTGCAAACAAATTTTTACCTGATTTACTGAATAGTTTTTGACGATTTTTTGTACAAAATCCCTCACACGATGGCCTGCTTCTCTACCAACCAAAATAATAAAATCTTTCTCATCGGATGATGAAGAACTTGTAATTAATTCATTTCTAATGAAATTAATTACACCAAAAACAGTTTTTTTGTCCATTTTGAAGTTATTTTTGTTTTATTTATTTCTTTACGTTTTTAATTTACCGCGAATAATAATATCAAATTATTGACATAACAAATGTCAAAACAGCATAAATTTTTTTTCTACAGTTGGTAGCACTTACAAGGCAGAATTCTTTGCACCTTCGAATTTCACGGGTCAAAAAATTCTACATTTTTTGCATTTTAAATGTAGCATTTTTTTAAAAAACGAACACGACTAATTTTACAGGCCAGACTTTTTTTTTAGAAACGAATGGAAAAAATGTGACTTTCAGAAAGAGGGCAGAAGAAATGCAGAATTTTTTTGAGAAAAGAAAACTATAAGATTAATGTTATTAGAAATTTTAAAATAACTATCCAAAAGATATCATGTTTTTATATTTACCATGTGCGTAATTTCTGAACCTGATGAATATATAGTGGCCGGTGGTAAATGTAATTGCGAGTAATTGAACCTAAAATGAGAAAAAGTATTTTTATATAAAATATATTTTTCTTATATATAAATAACATAGATATAACTCAACTAAATACATAACATATATAACCTGGGTAATTCCACTATTTTCGTACTTTTATTACAACCGGAGTACGAGTAGAAAATATAATGCGCATGCGCCGCTATTAATATGTTTGTGCTATACGCTACT